>JABFDZ020000097.1:6678428-6692447 GCA_019775955.2 Pollimyrus isidori | reverse complement strand
ATATTTTATATTTTTTTAAAAAATAAAAAAAAAAAATTTATTTACACAACCCCCCCCCCCCCCCCCCCCCCCACACACACACACACACACACACACACACACAGTCGAGTTTCTTAAATTGAGCTGAGGGTGACCGTATGTTCGCTGGGAGGGACGGGAAATGAGGTCAAGGAAGCTTAAATGGAGAAGTGTTGGTAAATATGTCGGCACTGCAAGGGAAAATGAAACAAACTCTGCCGTGTTTTATTCAGAGCCTCTAGAGGCCGGCGCCTAACATCCCTCCTTGATAAGACTCTTCTCCTAACTGGTACAGACTCTCTCCCATCTTGAGTACATGGGCCGGCCCGTCCTGAAGCCTCTCGTCGGATTTCCCAAGATCCTTCCTTAACGGCGTAGTTCCAGGTCATCACGCCCCCGACGGGGACTGTCCAAAATGAGGCAGCCGTACGTGACCCGCCGTACCCCGTGTCTGAGGAAACGAAAGTGTGCCGTTCCCGTGCCCTCTACCACGCCGATGCCTTCTGAGTGCAGCGGTCAGTGCTCGGGGCTCCTCCCTCACTCGCATGCCGCCCGGATGTGGCTCTTCAAAGCGGTTCCACCCCGGGGGGCCCCGGCTCGCGTAGCGCGCGTGGGGGGCCGACGCCACTTTCAGGATGAGTGAGTACGTGTGCAGAGAGACACTGATTTCTAGGTGACAGACCCGCAGCCGTCTCAAAAGAGGAAGCGGAGAGTCCGGGATCGTTTCCGCGCACCCGTGTGATTTCCGTATGTAATAACGATGACCTGTGGACAGCTGAGGGGGGAGTTTTCACATTCTCTGGGTTTAAGTGTGCTCAAGAGGGCATGTTAAAAAAAAAAACACCTGCGCGATATTGGATCGACGGTGTATCGCAAGCTAGCCTCTGAAAACACGTCTTGTTTGTAATGGAACAATAATATATGAATGTGTTCATGTTTTTAATCAAGCAAACCAAAGCTTCTGCACATGACTTGGGTAATTTAGTTAGTCTGCATGTATGCTAGTAATCAAAGGAAATAAAGGCAGTATATTTTATATTTTGTATTCTTAGTCATACGATGCAAATAATATGTGCTCCTTGTATATACATACCAACGGGAGAAATGTCTGTCCCTCAAAGGATAATAATGATAACAATCTTAACAGATGATGTAATAAATGGATGCATTTAATACATGTAGACATGTATCTCACAGGAAATGTGCTCTCTCTCTTTCTCTCTCGTGTTTATTTAAGCGCTCTGCAGAATCCTGAACAAATATCGCGGTCCAGTATAAAAAGGGCTGGTTTCGACGAGACTTGGTGGGGGACGACGACATGGAAGGAGCAAATGTCAACAAAAATGCTTATTTTGATTTCAGCGGTTTGCTAAATATATGCAAGGTGGCGACTGCTGGTTAAAAAACGTAGAAACCCCGCGTTCCAGTTGCCGCTGGGGGAGGGCCGGCCTCCTGGAAGCAAGCTCACCGCACGGGGAGGGGGGCCCGCGGTGAGGTTCCAGGCTGCGCGGGGAGGTCCCAGTACGGCCTGTGCACGTCCAACACTGACGCCTCTGCGGTGAAGTGTCATGGCGGCTCACATGTGCTGAGTCACAGTCGGCAGCTGCTTATTGGCTGAAGGAGGGGGCTTGGGGGGCGGGTAGCTCGGGGGTCCCTTGGGCTTCTTGCTCAACCGAATCTGGGACTTGGCCGACGGGCGCTGCTGCCCTGTGCTGGCGGCGGACTGGGCTGTGGATAAAAATGAGATGGTTACATAGATATAGTGGAATACAACTGTCCTGTGGTTCCTGGGCTCAAGAAAAACCTACAAGGCAGTTATGCAAGGTCGATGGATGGATGGACGAGATATAAACTCTTCTTTCATACTGCAGTATGAAAGTAATGTGGATTCTGGCAGTTGTAGGCTTTAGTTTAACATGGACCAGATTGTTGTCACGTGCAGAGTGCAGCAGTGGGCCCAGATCATACCGTTACATGGAGCACTGAGCTTCCTAGACAAATGGGTAGGTTTTTCCATGGCCGACTCCTTCAGGCTGGGCTTGGACTCCTGATTGGTCGTTTGGGTCTCGCTCGGGATATGATTGGAGGGTGGGCTTTGTGGCTGATCCGGATCGGATGCAGGGTTCCGCCTGCACAGCTCAGAGGGCGGATCCTCCCAGGGAGCAGTACAGTTGGCCCACGACGCCGTCTTGAAAAGGGCTGACTTGACAGTCACCGTGAAGCTGGAAAGAAGAAAGCAGAAAGAGTCTAATATGAGGTGGCATTAAACACACAGGGCGACAAAGCACAGGCATGCATAGTTTGGTGTGGGGCTGCAACTAACGATTATTTTGATGATCGATTAATCTGTCGATTGTCTGTTTATTTTGTCCCGATTAATCGATTATTAAGGGGGGGGGGGGGACAGCATTTCCAGCATTTTTTAATAACCCAAACTGTCTTTGTACAAAGGTTGTTTCCAGCAACTCACCCAAGTATATGCTACATTAAGAGTAGAAAAAAAAATGTTGTAGCAGCTGAATCAATGTAATGAAAAACACAAAATCTTTTCTTTTATAAGGTGCATCAACATGGCGGATTAGATGATGTATTCAATACTCCAGTTTTTTAATGTAAACGCACAGACTACTGCTACTGCTACTAAGAATATTACTAAATAATTCTGTATTGTTATTTAATGTTGATACACATATGTGACAGGGGGAGAGAGCACGCGAGCCAGTGTGTCTGCATTTATTACGGACAAACAAAGTAAACAGTTATTGAGGAGAAAAAGCCTTTTCTGCATTTTACGCTAAAAACGTGCCGGTTTGCGTTCTTGTAAAACGCCATAGGCTTTGGTGACTGAACAGCGCAAATAATGATTGGTGAAGAAAAACCCGCGAACGGCAGGCGGCAAATTTCGTTTTAACAGTGATGAGCTGTAAATAAGATGTATAGCTTAAGGGTACTTAGTTTGCTTAATAAAAGGACAAGACCTACTCTATAGGACAGGGAGCCTTAAAAGACTTCTGTTATAATCTGGCAATATATAGAAAATAAAATTAACCTGGGGCGCCCACCCTAATAGAATGGTAGGGAAACACTTTGGGGTATATGTAGCCACATTTGATAATAGCCGAATGTGTTGACATCTTTCCCAGACAAGCACGACTTCACCGGTGTTCATGTGCACACATGTGCATGTGTAAAGGGGCGGGGCGGGTAACACGATCGGCAGTAACGTCACTGGTTGCACTTGAAGTGAGACAGTAATCATATTCTCAGATTTGTTGTCTCGGCTGGTCTTGAAATAAAATCTCGAGTCCGTGACAAGAACGAGTACAAATACGGCCGATTCAACGACAAGATGAAGACCTTGAGTACTACAACATTTCATACTACTCTAAATTTCTATCACGCATGAGCAAATGAAGTAGTGGTAACAAGACATTTAAGGTGGGTAAACTATACGCACAGCAGTGACTATTCATATTATTAACATTAGTGATCTCAAAAAATGTGCGTAAACGCTGCTTTGTAAATTTAAAAGGTGTGTAAACAGCGTTTATGTACATTTACCCTCCACTACACCACTGAATGAAGGTTTTGCGTTAATCTGAATAATTGCATAAAATAGTGCAAAAACTCCACAACATCACATGATATATCAGTGTCTCTTCGACCAAATTTCAGCTAATTATACTACCGTTTCTGGCAGAATTAAAACAAGACTCTGCTGTGTCCGCCTCCACCATTTTTCAAATGCTTTTTTCAATTCTTCCAGAATTCGTCACCTAAGATACTCATGGCATGGCATCGGTTCTCCTCACCTTTTTCTTTTATGGCGGTCGTCATCCATCTTAATGGTAGTTTACTGGTGCTTTATTGGTTACTTTACTGCTCCCAAATTAGGGGTTAGCCACTGTACTTAGGTGTAATTATAACGTAGACCCAACTATTCGATTATTAAATTAGTTGCCAACTATTTGTCGACTATTTTAATAGTAGATTTTAATCGAATAGTTGCTGCAGCCCTAGTTTGGTGGGAGAAGTTTCTTCACTTTCTCCGTCATTAGGAAACTTGGGGAAAAGTCCATTTGTCATAACGCAGTCCAGTACCTGTCTGTGTCAGCAGGTGGCGAGCGGGGGCTGGTGGTGGGGACAGACTCCTCGGCCCCAGGTTGGGGCAGTTGGGATTGATTCTCTGTGACATCTGGGATTGCTGGGAGCTCTGGAATCTCAAAGTCTTCAGCTGTTGCTCAAAATCAGGAGAGGGAAGGTCAGACAATTCCGCCATGTTGCAAAATAAATCACGCGAGCTGCTTGTTTAAGAGATCACTGTGTAAACTTAGGCCAGAGAGATATGCTTGCCGTTTTAAGCACATACTCGATGCAGACACAGCATGTGCCCCACAAATAGTGCATACCTTCCGGAAAGAGACTCTGAGCGTACTGTATGAGGGGCTCGACCACAGTGACGACCTGCACCGAGGATGCAGACGCCATGTCCAGGAGGGACCCGCCGCTGTCAGGGAGGAAGAGGAGGAGGAGGGACAGGAATTTACGCCCTGTACGCAGAGTCGTGAGCATGTTTCATCCCGGCGATTCTGCACCCACCCCTCAGTCCTCGGCCAAAGCAAATTGGGTCCGAGCACGATGGCTATGTTGCTGGGGGTCATGCGGTTCACGGCCTGTTGCTCCGACAACCGGGCCAGGAACTGGACCAGGTACCTGCGAGAGAAATGAGGAGCGGGTCAACTTCGCAGCGTCCTCAATCACGGCCCCCGTGGGGGGGCCCACTGTGTCCCGAAAGGAGGGCCGGAGGTCCTCCTGCCGGCAAACGCTGACCGGAGGTTGTCGTAGTTTTCCCGGGGCAATTTTTGCAGCACCGTCTTCAGCTGCTCCAACCTCTCCTGTGCCTCCTTCTCTCTGGGCGGGGAAGGAGTCGACAGGAGAAAAAAGACACATGAACGAATGGGCGGATTCAGAACGGGGAGGATGGGTGTGTGGTCCTGAAGGATGGGAAATCGCCTCGGGGGAATCACCCTGCGGCCTTGAACCACTCGCCGTACAGCTCATAGGTCATGAGGGGTTCGGGCAGCTCCCTGAGGTATGACTTCAGCGCGCCTGTCAGACAGAGGGGGAATGTAGGTCATCTGACTGGAGATCACGTGACTGGTTCACTGTTATCAAATCAACCTTGAGGCCATCTTAAATAGTAGTCATTCTCAATATAGCGAGTTTGTCCCCTTGGGGATTAACTCTGTCTGACTGTCTATCTATCTATCTAAGACATGGGGCCTCTTAAGTGGCAAACCACAGAAAACAGAGCTATTCGGGGTAAAGAGTCTCTAGACTTGTCACTGGGCTCTGCCCCTCCTCCCACCATACTGTCCTATGATGACGTCCCATGCCAACTGGGTTCTCAGGGCTGCTGACTTAAAAACAGAACTGCCAGGTATTAAGGTGCAAAACCTACAGTCCACAGAACTAAAACGTTGGTCGCTGAAATCACACACATCAGGGAAGCGGTGCGTCAGTCTTAAAAACTGGAAGTGTTGGCTACAGGTCCAGATACAGCTAGTTTTGTTGAATTTTGCCGTGTTCCACCTGCCAGCCTGATCTCTGACCTGCCACTGCATGCGGGTCAGCAGCAAACTTGCTGTGGTCGACGTCACCATAGTCCAGACTCTTCTTCAGTTGCTTCACCACTGTAGCGGCGGCTGCTAGCCTGAACAGACCCTGCGAATGGAAAAGGAAGATATAATATAACAGGGATGAACAGATACCCTTATTCACGATGACCAGTTGCAGTCTCATCCGTCACTTTTCTTTCAATTTGAGTTGCTCCCCTCACCCCCCACCTCCCCCAAGCCATCAACCCTACAAGGTACAAACCTGGAAGACATGCCTTGAGACAAAACCTCACTCGCACCCCCCATACCCTCAAGCCGACAGCCCAACCCCAATGAAATCGACCATCTGCTCTCTCTGGAACATCCCTTCTTGGCCCCAACCTTTCAAAAGTCCTTGGAGACTGATTTCCCACCAGTTCCATCAGGTGCAACATACCGGTCAAGTGGGCCTTTGCGAGTCCACAGGAACAGACTGATGCTGAGACCTCATCCCTGCTCAGCAAAGACGTCAACCCCACCTTTACTACATAATGCAGTGAAAGCGCTCAGGTATTTAGGGGGCTGCAGAATTGTGGTGTGACACTGAGAATCCCATCTCCCATATGGGGAGCTCACCTCCTCTCTCATGGCATTGTTCAGTAGCATGTGGACGCACTCTTCGATGGGCATAGCGATCTGCCTCTCACTCTCCAGCAGGTGAGTCATCAGAGGCACCCCGTACACCTTCCCCGAAGGGCCGTCCATGTGAGTGTCTGCTATCAGAAAAAACCTCACCGTTCTGAAACATTTACACGTACAGGCACACAAACTCTCCACTCCCTCTCTCCCCCTCTCCTCACCTGTATTCTTGTAGTTGTTTTTCACCTCAGACAAATTCTTCTGCAGAAACTCCAGGGAAGTCTTGTGGAATCCGACCTGAAGTTCTAAAAGCTGACAACAGACTCCGCCTTAACGATCAGTCCCGCGGTGACGCCGTTTATCCGACAGAAGGGCATCGAGCGGTGACTCACGCGAATGAAGTTGTTGGCGTAGTCATCTTCCTTCGAAGCGAAATGATACAGATCTGCAGAGTACTGGTTCTGCACGAAAGAGGTACCCACTTCAGGTTAGCTCAGACATGTCGGCTGGAGTACAGATCGATGATGATACTTCATGGCCTTTAGATTTCTATTGCTATGTTATCTTTAGCAAGACTCGCGTTGCAATCGCTGCTCTCTGACCTTTGTGGGTCAACAGTGAATGGAGACGACACCAATTCAGATGTGTTGTTTCACCTATATCGCTCTCTACTGTACACTTGCCACAGCATCAGCCACAGTGTACCATCCCGACTTGATGTCTGTGCCGGGGCAAAACGAACGTTTCACGCAACCTTGATGCTTTCCAGTCTCCGCCAGGCCTCCTCCACCTCCTCGCGGAGTCCGTCCTGTTTGGTCTGCGGCCCCGTGCTGGTCTGCGCTCTGCAGAGGGGACCGAGCGCGAGGGCGTCAGCCATGACCCGGGACACAGAGAAGATCACCAGAGAGGAAGAACAGAGGTCAGATTCTGGAAAAGCCACGGATTCTCAGAAAGCGGCAAGCATTCTTGCAAAGGTCAGCTTTATGGGTCGTGGTAGAGACTGACCTGTTGCGTGCGTTATGCCAGTCCATCATCAGCTTGGCAAACTGTTTCTTGTTCCTCAGTATTTCTGGCAGATCGTCCTGCGACCAGAACCTCACGAGTCAAGATCAAGCGTGGAAATGATCCAATCGCATCAATAATTTGTGGCAGTCGCTCCCGCCGCAATGTGACTAATGTGTTCCTGAAAAACGTCGTCTTCACAAAAAAAAAAAACTGCATACTAACACACACATATCTAATGGGAACACAGCGTTAGGAGAATGCAGCTCCATAACTTGCAGCGCTTTCCCATTGGCACACAGGAACCAAACGGCACCAGACCCAGAATGTTAAGAAGGACCTACGGTTCACGCTCCCTTTGGTTTTCCACTGCAGAGGGGTCGGCTCGGGATAGGTGCGGTCGAGTTGGGGACGTTTGTTTACTGTTCTTTTGGGGTGCATCGTGATTTATTATATGCTAAGTTCCACTAGCACGTAGGGTAGCATCGCAGGGCGGTGGCTTTAGTCTTATCTTGCAAAATTTGCATTTCAGGCCTGTTCCATTCAGTCTTTCTTTTTTTAAGTAGATTAGAAATTCACAAATTCCCAGTTACAAGAAAAAACATCAGTTGGCAGTAGGGGTGGGGTACGGCCGCTTGGTTCCACCAAACAGGATGTATAAAATAATAAAAACTCATACGAGTGCATTAATGTAATTATATGCATTTTAAATAAGAAATAATAATGACATTAATAAATTATATCATGAATATGTCCTATAGGCAAAATACAGTACTATAGGTTAGAGGAAAGCAACCCAATGATAATGAAATAAAAATTAAAACAGTGACAACAGTCGTCAACAATAAATGTTGCGGCGATAATAAACTAGTGTGTTTTTGTGTCCATTTGTTAAATATTTTTAGAGTGTAAGACTTTTACCTGTGCAGTTGATGAAAGTACAAAAAGTTAGATTCTTTTAGATTTAAAAGAATGATTCATCAGTGAATCGGACATCTCTTTCACTCACTCGGATCGCTGTTTTCCTGAACATGCAGTATTTCTCGCTAAGGCCAGATCACGTATTGCATTCCTCTCCGACTGAAAATCGTGCAGAATACAAACACAGTTCTGCATTGTATTGGTCTTGGTTTCGGCACTGGTGTGTGACTGTGTGTATGGATGGATGGGTGAATGTGAGGCAAGTATTGTAAAGTGCTTTGAGTAGAAAAGCGCTATATAAATGCAGTCCATTTACCATTTAGTCCATTTAATATGTCAGTCGCATTAGAAGACATTTGCAATGTGATATCACACATTGTAGCGGAACTGGCTGTATGAATAAAGTCCCTTTCATGATTATATAATTAGAAATCATTCTTGAGACTGGAGGTTCACTGCAGTTTCAACATGACAATGAGGAAAAGAGCGTTGTTGAACATTGCTGCAGCAAGTGTTATGACCTTAGGCGCTGGCCCCTGCCAAGCAAGGAGATCCTTGTTTTTTTTCTGAAGAGACTCTGACCTCACTGAGCTTACTGAGTGGCTCCAAAACCTCCTTCTCCAGCTGCACCTCAAAGTCTGCCAGCGTCTTCGCCAGGAAGCTCTGCATGAAGCAGCACATCTCCAGCACCTTCCTGACAAGAGAGAGCGCAAACACGGGCAAAACGCATCACGGGGGTGGGGGGCCCGGGTGGGGATGGGGCCTGTCGCTGGGGCCGCATCACCCATGAGACGTCTTAGACGTGGGGAGGATGCCAGGACGGTGACTCTCATCCTCACCTGATGGAAGAATCTGCGTCAAAGTCTTTGAAACTCTCTGCCATGCTGACTGAGAGTATCATAAGGGGCAGTTTTTTCTGTGGGCAGGAGAAGGTGGGGGTTAGGTTCCTGTGGCCGGCAGACTGATTTCATCACGGGGCCCTTGAGCAACACCTTTAACCCCAATCGCTGCAGGGACTGGCTGACCCTACTTTCCTAATTGTACGTCGCCTTAGATAAAATTACCGGATAAGTATGTGCAGAGTAATGGCAAATTACAATGTATGTGTCTCGCACACATCTGGTACAAATCTATCGTGAATTTTGTTATAAATAAATGCCGCCGGCACCATTGGTATAGTGCATAGTGTTCTTGTCGATGTGATGTTTTCGAAGAATAAAGTTACTCCATTATACTCAGACAGCTGAGTCACACTATTACAGGTCGATAAAGACATAGCACAGTGGTGCCGGTTACCATGCGCCTCTCGCTGTCCAAGCCCTGCTGACTCTGCAGGCAGGCTACCAGCCTCTTATGAATGACCTGGGCGGCTCTCCGGGCTGGCTCCACCCTCTGCTCCACCTGCAGCCAATCCGGTTCGGAATTCGGGATGCAGAGGCAAAAATCGTCAAAACGCTGCTTTGTTTTGGAGGCCCAAGATCTGACATGCCGGGTGCACGGGCACCGACGAAAATATGTTGCTTCCGTTTCGTTACAAAATACTTCTTTGCGGGAATCGCAGACCTTTGAAAATCAAGCGCTGATCCTCCGTTGCTCTTTGACAGAAAAACAGCTACATCTGAACTTACCAACACGAGATCCCCATCAAGAAGATGAGTAGCATCTTGTAACCTAAAGGTTAAAAGATTTCAGTTGAATTCTGACCTCAGCTAACATTTCACCCTGAGGTGTTGCATTGCTTAACAGTCTCGTATTCTGACTCAGCTGGGACATGTTTGAATCTCAGTAATCTTGTAATTAGTCAGGGATGGCTGGATGGACAGATAATATGTAGCTTTTTTATCTTAATATAAACACAAGGACTTCGACCTAACAATTGACAATGGCTGGCATAGTGTTTTCGATGCCACAAATTCCGATGCATTGCAAGAAGCATAATAGGTCAAAGCAGTCTTGTAACAGTAGAAAATATATGACTTATTTAATGTTAATTTGTATTTTAAAAAAAACATTTCATGGAAATGGGATTGACTGATTGGCTGAAGGCAATGGTAGAAGCAAAGTACCTGATCTGAACAAAAATGTATTAACACGAACTTTCATTGTGATGTAGAAGAATATGGCTTCCGACAACTTTTCTGTTGTCGAAAAAAAAAAACCTCAGGCGTGCAGCTTGCAGTCACCCACCCTACTTTGGTAACATATTGCACGCTCTTGCTTTTGCTGCGCTTTGGGCTCCGGCGTGAGACCTCAAGGCAGCGCGACATATGCGGTCACAATGGACGGTGACGTTTTATCACCTGTGAAATTCACGACGTTAAGGGCTCTTAGCAAAACGCCATTTAATCGTTACTAGTTTGCTGGTGTAAGGAGTTTATGTGGGCATTAACGACAACATAAAGAATTTAAATACTAAAGACAATTCTGCTTAACGGATGTTTTTGTTTTCGCAGCATTATGAACTGTGCGCGCAGACTTGTGGGTGTTCAAGCGCAACACCCCCATTGTTACACAGATAAAACAACCTTTTATTCCGCACGCAAACATATCAGTATATCCGACAGTATAGAAATGTCACTTATGTAGCCTAATGCAGGGGATTTTTTTACATTTTTAGGTAGGCATAGGAATGGTAGTTCGGACGAGCTGATCCATACCCGGGCTGGGGAGAGGCAACTACCCCAAATTCTAGCCCCTAAGAAGTCTTCGTTTTTACACATCTTATAAATAAACTTCACAACATAAAACTGAGGCGTAATTCACTTAGATTAAAACACACACTCACAGACAAATGATATATAGTATAGATTTAGCATAGTATATATTTTATACCACACTAGCACCAGAACAGCACCAGACGACCAGAAGATAGAGTGTGACGATTTTCTGCAGCTTTTGGCCGAGAGTTCAAGAAGTCTTGGTATTATAAACCGCCGATGTTCTCGTATTTATGCTGAAAAGGCACATTTTAGAGATGAAACTTACATTCTAAAAAGTTATGCGGTTCGGAGTTTACTGGTTGTTTTGCGCCGTTCACAAAAGTCTGTAGTATCTTTATTTAGAGGAATCAGAAAAGAAGACTACTTACTTGTATCCATATCCCAACTGTTTCAACCGATTCAGCATGGTTACGTTGGGTTCATTTGTTACATTCCGTGATCCAATCCCCCACCTCGCTCTTCTTCAGTCCCGCTAACAGTCCGGTGCGACTTTACACGGTGAGCTCATTGAATCAGCAAATTTGTCTGTACTAATTTCTTATTCCGCCGTAGCTTTGTATGCGATGGCCAGCTTACCGCTTTTACTTCTTGCTTGAAGGGGAATCTTGATGTGGACACAAACGTACATGCAAAATCCCCACAGGGTCTGCAAAAAAAAGGAAGTTGTTTTTTGTGACATATTGAAAAAGAAGTGCGTTGACTTTCAAAAAGATATTTCGAAGCAGTTTCAGTAAGAATGGGAAAAACACTTGTAAAGCGGTGACAAAAGAACAAGAGGTCGGGTAAAGCTAACGTGCTGCGGTGAAGTAGGCTAACATAGTGACACTGATAGAAACACAGAAAAGATGCAGCCATCACCTGCGGAGCCCTGATCACTGCGTCGCGAATTACAAATACGGAGCTATAGTGAATAGAACGCAAAACTCTTGATGCCAATAACAGCCAAGTAAGTGTACCTTCATTAAAAGGGTTACTTACATTGTGTATGGCAGAGAAAAGTACTGTACAGAGTTGGGTCAGAGTAGCCATACCATACTCCCACCTGTTGGCATTTACAGATACTAACACACATTGGTTCTAACTAGGCGCACAGTTGGACCCCGGAATTGGCGATGGCAGCGATCGGGCCGCTTTGCGGGCTGTGGCTTTACGTCAGTCTCCGCAGCTAGGTTATGTTTTGCAGGCGAGCAAACTCGATGGCATTTCGCAACACGACCATTTTTTACGAGGTTCTTGTGTGACTGCTGTACCACCTCAGATGACCTCGCAAAATCTATTTTAGATTAAAACATCTATTTTCGGCGAATGATAATAAGCGGAACATTGCGATGTCCGTGAAGATTATTTATCGTTGTAGACGATTACAATGTCGGGCTACAGAAAACGATGTGCTTTAATTGCTTCATAACGAAGTGTAACCCAGCCACCCCTCCCCCCAAGAAAGTAAAATATATAACTGTTCTAAGAAATAGTAACCCCAATTCAGTCACTCTCGCAAGTTCATACACTTATGTCGACACATACCTATTCAGCGATGCAAAAGAAAGTACTGGCCATCCCAGTACAATTATTAATCATATGGGCCAATGAGGCATCAAGCTAGTACACCAGAACTACTTATTAGAAAAAGACAGTTGTAATATAAAAACGGTGTAGAGTACAGAAAAACTAGGCTATTCTAACAGCTAGTAGGTCATAACTTGTAAGCATTCAAGATTCCTTATTTGCCTTTTGTACATCACTATATTTCCCAGTCAATGTGATGTGACGTGTAGGATTGCCTTGTCCAGCGAAGTGCACCATTCAATCACGAAGCTACAGTATTATCAAATAATCAGTATTATTTGGTACATTTTTACCAAGGCTGCAGGGTCGAATATCATTCAGATGCTTCTCAGTAGACTGGTGTTGGCTTGCAAGGAGCCCCCTGCCCCCAACCCACTGGCTGGATTTAGAGAGGAGAAGCAGAAGCGGTCAGGCACATCTGGTGTTGCGGACGGAACACATTTGCTGTAAGAGGACTAGGTCATAACTGATTTTTTTTGCGGAGTTTTCTGCAAATAATAGCAAACTATTGCAATGCAGAAAGTCCTTTAAAAAGTTAAAAGGCGGCAAGACGGAAACCGCTCACCGGTTGCGACGAGACATAAGGTGTAGTTTTGTGTGTGGGGAAAAAAGGTAGGTACATTGGTAAACACATATAAGCAGATTTTAAATGATAACTTTCACGCGTATATATGTATACCAGCTGTAAAAATCAACGGTTTGTTTTGAGCGGAAGTGTGAGTTTGCTGTGCATATACTGCCACCGCTTGGTGGGAGACGTGAATTTTAAACGGCGTTTAAAAAAATCTAATGTAATTTTCAAACATCGTGTTAGTCACATTAACGGCTTAGTCAGTTGATTCATGAGAGCACAGCAGATATATAGTGAAGATGGGTTTTAATCTAGTTCATTATCCATCCATCCAACCTCTTACCCCGGACTGGGCAGTCACAGAGCCTGGAGCCCATTTCAGAAAGTGCAGGGCTCAAGGCATGAGAGTTCAGCTCATATTCCCAACATTACAATGTCTTAAAGCCCCCGACGAGTTCGACCAGTGAGCAAGCCAGAGGCGACAGTGGCAATGAGAAACTCACTAGAAGGAAGAACCAGACTCAGAGGGGGATCCCATCCTCCAGGGGGCAGCAGAGGGAGCCCTAACCCCAACCAGTCCCAAAGGGAGAGCCCATCCTGTAGGGGGCAGCAGAGGAAGCCCTAACTAGACCCAGAGGGTGAGCTCATCCTCCAGGGGCTGGCAAAGGAAGTCCAAAATAGCCAAGTACCAGGTAATGATGTAAAATTTTGCATCGTTCAGGTAAAAACGCGGAAGGTCAGCTGATGCAAGGAAGGACAGGTGAGGAAGCTGCTCCCTTCAGATAGGAAAATGGCAGATGTGCCTGGGTAGGCAGGGAACTGGCCAACATATGGAGCTCCAGGACAGAGAACTGGACAGCGCATTAAGAAATCTGTGTGACTAATAGGTGAAATTACGTGAAATTACATAAAGTATTTTGTAGTACAGCATTCCGATAAAAAGGTTCCAGAAGGTGTAATTAACTGAGACTGCTTAACTCGGGGG
>JABFDZ020000097.1:6647446-6662406 GCA_019775955.2 Pollimyrus isidori | reverse complement strand
GTGTGTGTGTGTGTGTGTGTAAAATCACTTCTACTGTTCAAGACAGACGAAGGTTGTATTATTTCTGTAGTTTACCGGTGCGTTTTAAAAATGCAGACCGTGGTGACACAAAAAGCGAAGCGTCACATCTATACAATTGCGGATTAGCAGTAGGACCATAATTTCCAGCGGTAGCAACGCTTGCCTGAATGATACAAATTTGAGTGCTTTTATAAAACACAGCTGAGTTAACGGTTTCTCTGAATGTTCAGATATTTGTCTTATTATATGCTACATAATACCTGATTGTAGATATTACCTAGACGTCAAACTATTTGATGAGGTTCTTCATCTTCGGCGCTAATCTTTTTGCGAATTCATTTAAGTAGGCCTATATGCAGATCGATGTGGTACATGGTGCAATTGAAACAAGGAAATGAGTAATTCTGAGAATGTAGGAAGTCAGGGCTGTTGGAAGCATGTTCCTGGAAATGGATTAGACCCATTTTCCTGTTATTAAAGAATGTCAAGTATTTAAAGTAGTAATTACCCAAAAGCCTATGAATTTTGTCATAAAGCCACTGACATTTAATCCCACCGTCACAAATATTATTTCAGTGAATTGGTTCAGATTATACGCACACATCAAGAAAATGGAAATGCAAACATTCATCAAGTTTTGTGAAACTTGAAAATGCCGTGTTACACTAGTTAGGCGTACATTTGGGCACGATGTTCTACTTCTACATTTCTATACAAGAACAAACATTTCACCATGACAATAAAAGAAGTAGAACGCAGTTGTTGACAAACCAGCAATTTCCAAATGACCGATTCCGCTAACTGTTGGATGTCTTAACGTCCCCTTAACAACACGCGGATACACCCTGCAGTCTCGTGCCGGACACTGTCACTCGTTTGTTTAGGACTGTCTTCCAAAAAACGCTCCGTGAAACTCCCGAAACTACAAAAACCACAATGCACCACGGATCCAACTTAGACTTCAGTTTTGAGCAACAAAAAGCGGTAGGCGTTTCTCCGGAGGAGGAGAATAGTATTGTAGAGCGGGAGAGGGAGGCAGGAGATCTACCTAGACCGCGACAGCCAGGCGAGCAGGTACCGAAAACCGCTGACACGTTATTTCACCGGTACATCTCTTAATATTGAATTCTGATGGCAGTCGAGGACCGACGGAAACTGGTGCTGGAGGCAATGTCGGAAGTCAGCTTACTCCCTACTACTCACTGCAACAGCAACAACAACAATAATAACAATAATAATAATAACAATAATAGCCAAGACGATGGAAGCGAGAACCCGGCTACAACATCGTCGACCAGCAGCGATCCGAACGCCGAGACTCAGACTGCGGTGCAGAGGGTCGGGATCGCCACAGCGGCTGGCAACAATGGCAAATGGGTCCGCCTGAACGTCGGCGGTACAGTGTTCCTCACAACGCGGCAAACTCTGCTGAAGGAGCAGACCTCGTTTCTGTACCGTCTTTGCCAGCAGCAGGACCTGCACTCGGATACGGTAAGGCGAGACGGACTGATGTCCGAACCCTGCGGTCTTGGTCACGGTCGTCTGATGCCGCACGTGCGCTGCCAGCGCTACTTCGGCTGCGGGGCTGTGCACCATGTCCTGCACACTTCCATTCGTTTACATTCTTCTTTGTACATGAGATTTTCCTGTTATCTCGCACTGAAGAGAAAATGACATGCATCTGTCTCGGTAGCTGAAACCAAACTGTGACACGGTTAAAAATACGCTTACATGGGAAAGATGTATGCAGCCATCCGCGTGCGCGTACGTGTGTCTTTCCCCAGACGTTCTCAAGTGGAATGTATTTCTGAATAGCAGTAATTTGTGAATGGTGAATGACCTTCACCGGCCACGAAACTGATGGAGCCTTTTCCTTCACTTACACGCAATAGTGTCCGTTTGTGCTCATCTCCTCAAACCAAAATTACATCGCAGTTCCACTGTCTCCTCCACAGTGTTTGCCTGAGTAATATTAGCTGTCTGTCCTGATGCCCTTCCATTTTCCTTTCACTTATCCTCTGCACTGCACTGCATTTTTTCCGTTGTGGACATTAGTAGCCTCTAGATATAGTTTTTCTCTGTCCTTCACCGGTATTTTTTTCCCCACAGTTGAGCTCACAATGTGCTCAGTCATGCCTAACTTTTATGTTTAAATACTGATCCATGGCCTCTCAATCAGCAGGTAACAGTTGGTCCCCAGGACTGGAATTGTTTTATTATTGGCTGATTAAGAAGCCATCCCAAAAACCCACACCTACAGCAGCTCTGCTCTAAACTTTTTGTTCCTTTAATATGGCTTGAAATATTAAATGATTGATTCAGACGGCCTTGTTAAGGTCTTGCATGCAGTTTGAACTGGAACCTTCTTGGTCACTATGCCGCGAGCTCAGTTTTGCTGCACATCTGAACATTCTGTTGCCGTTTCAGTCATCTTGGAGAAAATGGCTGCCAAACCCAAGCACGTCAGGGAATAGCTGTGGCTCTGTTTGGTTGTATCCTGTATTCTCTCACCATTCGTGGGTCCGGTTTCTGTGAGATTCCGGCCACCTCAGCCGCCCTCAACACGATAGCTGCTGTTTGTATGGCGATGATTTGAAGAGATGTTAGCCCGTTGCTTTAAAGTCTCAATACTGTTACTGAAAATGTGTAGCAGAGTTCGCAATAGCTGTGCATCTCCCAGACACATTCCTACGCTTGCCCTGACTTGTCTATGAATTACCAAACTTCACCCAATTATGACCTAATTTAGAATGTATTATTTTTTTTTATTGTCTAGACGTGATTGTTTCTTGCCTGTCTAACATGGCATTCATTGGCCAAGCGTGTTCTTCATCTGTCATTGGCTTATTTTTCCCCCCCCAAACACTTCCGTCGTTTGATTTGTGTCAACCATTGCATCAACTGTAAGTGGGCATCAGCAGTCAAAAAAACAAATTTAGCCACAAGCCCACCTCCCTGTGGGAGTGGATCCAGTCAGCCGCTTCATGACGTGAGCATGGAAGGAAGTACTTCCTGAATCTCTGCCATGAAATCCACAGCGGCCTTTCCTTTGAGAGATTGGACAACGAGGCCGCTTTTGGCTCACTGTGGTCAGCACTATCCTTGTGATCCTGGTGGATTTTTTTTTAGGGTATACGGAAGGCTGGTCTGACTGTGAAAATAGGAGTTTTGCAGTAAGTCAGTTCAAAAGGAATGTTCTAGAATTTGAGAATTCAGCACGCTGGACCTATTTAAAACCAGGCTTTCGATAAATTATTAAGATAGACATAGTCAGGGAAGCGGAGAGGTGAAAGACTGTGGTACAGATGCTCCTCACTTTACGATGGTTCACATTATGGTCGATTTACGATATTTTGACGTTATAATGGTGCAGTAACCATACATACTCTGTATCCTTCGAATCATTCGTTTTATTCTTAGGGTAGTACACGTACCACACTTTCTACTGATGCCAGGTGATGGCAGCTTACCAAGCAGCCACACTTATTGTAAACGTCTTATACAGTGTTTAGCAGAGTCTTTTCTGTGTCTAACCAATTAAACTCGTATCACTTTATGTACATTTCAATGACTGGTATTAACATAGCTACAGTAATTATTTACCTATTTGGTGACAGTACGTATATTATTTACTCATAACATCATATTCATACTCGACAAATTTCGTTGGGATGTCGCCCAATGAAACGACAAGTCTCACCCATACATGTATTTGATATTGGTAGCATATGGGCAGTGATTGATTCTACCTCTTTGTGTGTGTGTGTGTGTGTGTGTGTGTGTGTTGCTTACCTGCAGCCTTACTCATCAGGCCACACCACTGGGATACAGTAGAGTTCTGGGAGCAGATGGGTGTCGTAGGGTGGAGCTCGTTAGTGTTGTTGCATCTGTTGTCAAGCAGGGTCCCGCCGGCAGGGGCGGGTTTACCGAGGCTGGGGGGTGGGAGAGGCTGCCCTTGAGACTGATGGGGATGGAGGGGGCTGCTCTTCAGACTGATGGGGATGGGGATGGGGATGGGGATGGGGGGGGGTGGGCTTGTGCATTCCCTGTCGACTCCCATTCCATCTGTTTTGGTTGGGATCTTTGTTCCCTGTTTGGTTTCCCCCTTATTTGGCCAACGGACCTGCCCCCCTCAACCCTCACATTGCGCTACCTCCTTCAGCCCCTTGGCTCCTCTTCCTCATCACTGTACGCCTGTCAAATTGTGCTTATTCCCTTCGGTCTGATTTTCTCTTCTGTAATATAGTATCTGCTCTCCTGGTTCAGTCTCATAAACACCATTTATCTTCTAATTGCTGGTCCTGCTGAGGGCTGACTGGCCAATGTACAGTATATTCTAAATATCACATGATGTGTTTGTCTTTTGTCTCTGCTCCTCGCTCTTATGTCTTGGACATGTTGCATAAAACACTGTGTTGTCAATTCAGTGTCTCCATAGCAAAGATGCCTGTAGGAGTGCTGTGGGTCTTGGTACCACAGGGCCCGGTTAAATTTTTATCTTTATTCTTTTGTTTTCTGGTTGCTCCCACTCTCCACCCCCTTCTTCTCTCTGACTAAGGCCTACACGCCTGTGCCCCCACGTGCTCATTCTTTTGCCCTGACTTTCCTCACAATTTCTTTTGGAACGATTTTGAGGCCTGTGTGCCTGTATGTGCTTGGCGGGCCTATCCGAGCGGTAACGCTAATGCCGAGCGCTAACGCTAATGCCGAGCGCTAACGCTAATGCCGAGCGCTAACGCTAATGAACACTAATGCCGAACGCTAATGCTAACACTAACTCTAACGTCGCTACCGGTGAGTTCATGCCCTTCTCTCGCTCTGACAGGATGAGACCGGCGCTTATGTGATAGACCGAGACCCGACCTACTTCGGCCCCATTCTCAACTACCTGCGACATGGCAAGCTGGTCTACAACAAGGAGCTGGCTGAGGAAGGTCTGGGACAAGCTAGCGTCCAGGCGGCTAGCTTTTAGCATGCCTTACACCTCCTTCTTTCTGGCTGCCACAGCATCAGTAACGATTTCCCTTTTCCTGCTCTGGGTCCTCCTCATTAACGGCCATATCTCTTTTTGTTTTTGCCGCGGGGTCAGGTGTCCTGGAGGAGGCCGAGTTCTATAACATCACGCCGCTGATTAAGCTAATCAAGGAGAGGATCTTGGAGCGCGACTGCAGGGCGGCGCAGGTGATGCACTCCTGGGTCACGCGGCCCTCCTGGGTCCCTCCTGGAAGCACTTCTGTCCATAGCGATGTACATGTTTGAGGGAAAGCAGAGCCATCCAATGCCCGGAGCGATTAGTTGGGGTTAAGGGCCTTATCCAAAGATAAGCCACACTGCTGAGCCTGGGATTTGAACCGCTGACCTGATCACAGGCACCGGGTCCTAACCCACTGAGCCCCACCCCATTTTGTACCTGTGTCAAGCACCTCCACCATACTTCCCATCCACTTCTACTTGTTCGTCCCTTATTCTGCCCTGTGCGGTCTTCCCGCGTCTCAGGTGTAGACCTTCTTCCCTCTCCTACTCCTCCATCCACTTCTTTCTTCCTCCTCCCCTTGTCTGCCGTCTCCCCCTCTCTCTCTCCTCTCCGGAAACCCCCACGTGTCTTATCCCCCTCCCAACCCCGTCTTCCCCGCCTCGCTTACTCTCGTCTTTTCTCTCCCTATTGACCCCTCCCCCCACCTCCCTCCAGCAGGTCCCCCCCAAGCATGTGTATCGGGTGCTCCAGTGTCAGGAGGAAGAGCTCACGCAGATGGTCTCCACCATGTCGGACGGCTGGAAATTCGAGCAGGTCGGTCCTCGTCGGCAGTGTCCGTCCGGTGCCCCCTTTCCCCGGAATGGCGCCCCCCTCCCGTCCGTCCTGGCCGCTTCTGAGCCGCCCCCTTTCCTCCCCCCCCACCGGGGCAGATGGTGAACATCGGCTCGTCGTACAGCTACGGCACGGAGGACCAGGCGGAGTTCCTGTGCGTGGTGTCCAAGGAGCTGCACACGCCTGGGGGCGGTCTGGGTACCGAGCAGAGCCACAAGACCAAGGTCAGGCAGCGCACAGGAATAGGCTCCGCCCCGCACGCCCGTACCGCACTGCACTGCTGGAGCTGCACCAGAGCATGCTGGGAATAGAATGTGGCAGCCGGTTCAGAACACCCAAGGTCACCGCGTCCGTCCCGGTAGAAAAACTCCAATTCTTATATGACTTGGAGTCTTTCGATAGTTGAGTAAAAGGACGCAAGTTGGCGCCCCCTAGTTGAGGTTCCCTGTTATATAACCAGTACTTCTGATACATGAATTGCTTGTAAATATAGTGTTATGTAGGCAGGCCGCCAGCAGTGCAGTGTGTTGCTTGTGTGTGGCGTGCGTCTCCGTGTGTAAGCGAAGACCACCCGCCCTGTCATTCCAGGCCGCTGCATTTGTGTGACGTTTCATAAAGAACAAAAATCCTGCGGTCGCTGTCACTCATTTGCCTCAATTCTCATTCAGTGTCTTGCCTTTTTTTTTTGTTTGTTTTTTTTTTTGTCGTCTGTTTTGCTTCCCCCCCCTTCGACCGTACAAAGCCTTTGGAAGTGCAGGAGGAGGAGGAGGAGAAGGAGGAGGATGAAGCAAGGGATGAGGCAGAGGGAGTGCAAAATGCTGCCCCCCGGAGAGTGGATTAGAGACTAGCGGTCTTTGGCGTGGTTCTGGGTGAGGAACGCTTTCTGGGGGTGTCCGCTGTGGGCGGCGTCAGGGCGGGTTGCCAGGATTCCTAGGGCGCCGTGTTCTGCTTCCTAGCAAAATGACGAGACGCAGACCCCCTCACGCCGGCCACAAACTCCGTAGATTAAGGAGGAAATGGAAATAACGTTATACTCGGAGCAGGAAGGTAGCATTCCCAGCAGTGATAGGGAACCGGTATGAATACCAGTTATTGTGCTGCTGATTGCCAAGGCGCTATTCTTAGATGGCGGCTGAAGCGGAATGTCGAGCCCTCTCGCTGGCGAGAGCTCTGATTGGTCCGTTACATCTGCGCGAGAGGCCGGGATTCGTCAGAGCGTTTCCTGAATGAGCGTTTCCAGTTAATGCCAGTCTAGTACAGAAATGCCGGTAGCAGTCTTAAAAAGCTCCGCGTTTTTGCGAATGCGTTTGGCATCTTCAATATTAAGTGACGTTTGGCGAATCGGGTGGACAAGCAAGCGTAGTCTAGTCCACAACTCATACGGAGATTAAGGAGATGAGATTAGCCAATAGAGGCCGGATCTTTGACATTGACGGAGTACATAACCCCCCCCCCTGTGTTGGGAATTAGCAGGCTTCTCTAATTCTTTTCCCATTTATCCATCAGCTTGAACTCACCATGTCTTTGCGGTCATTGCACCCTAAAAAAATTCATACAGGTAGCAAATGAGAACATTTTGTGTTTCATTATAGCCCAGAGTTTTCAGGTAGTAATTTAGATAAATGGAACTCATTTAATCAGTGGCCCCACCCCGTTAACCCACACAGTCTCTCTACTTGTTTTTCAGCTTTTCCAAATCCACGGATCCCGAATATAGAGTGAGGAGACATTTTGTCTGTGTCTGTCCTTTGTTAAATATTCCGTTACAGAGTGTTTTGTTATGGGGTTGCTGCTTTTTGTTGCTGTGGTTGTTGTTGATTTCTGTCCTTCTCACCTTTTCTTTAAAAAAAATAGCCAATATTGTTTTCAGAAAGCCAAACCCCACACCGTCCCCATCATAATGTGAAAGGTGTGTGTGTGTGTGTGTGCTTTTTTTTTTTTTAATGGGTGTAGCAGTCTGAACTGTGTTTACCCCAGTCGTGTCACCTTTAATGTGTAAATTGTGCTGAACGTAAAATATAGATGTGCAGTACTGCAGTGGTCTTTATTTTCGGGGGGGGGGGGGGTGAGTATGAAGGCTGCACATCTGGCTCTTCCATACAGCGAGTTGTTATTACAGCGTGTGTCACCAAGAGCCCTGAGTGGTTGAGAATGTGGAATGTTCAATGTAGGACTTTCGGACTGTTTATAGAACGACTGTTTGTTGAATTTTGGAGCCCGGATTCCTGGATGGGAAAAGAATCTTCCAGAGGTAGAATCGTACGGATAAATGTTCGTTTCGGTCAACGATCCAAAGAGCTTCGAGGTCCCAGAGTGTCCAGGCCGTCAAAGTGGCGTTCACCTCTGCTGGAGCTATTTCTACTGCTGCAGTCATGCCAGGTTTGATACTGTGGAAGCTACAATCTGGACAGATCCAGCAGGTCAGCAAAGAACAGGTTGTGCCTAATGCTGCTTTCCCACTCCCCTGCCAAGAGGAAGCCGAACTGCATCGTCCCTGGATAGGATTTCTTTGTTGTCCCCGATACAGGAAGTCACGATATTGCCCTGAAACCTGCTTGGCAGCAGGCCTTAAAGCGATTGGTCCGTGTGATTTGTCGGTTTGATGACTACTGCAGTAGCCCAGCGATCGAGGAACTGGAACAAGAAATAAGGGGGAGTGGAGAAATTAAAATCCTCCATAAGACGTACGTGAAAAAGGTGGTTCTTCCACTGTGTCCTTCGGTCAAGACCACTGACACGTAAACTAAGTCGGTAGAGTGGAAAGGCGGTCTACGTGCGTCTTTGGCGTTTGGGGCATGGCCATCAGCCGGGGGGGGGGGGTCTGTAAAAATGGTGTTTTTGAGTTCGGTAGCCACGATGAATCAAAGCAAGGCACTGAAACAATCAGCCAAGTTTGTCGTCAACTAGCAATATGGATTATTTATCAGGTGCCTTGAAAAGAAGCAAAAAAAACTTTCTGAGCCGTTGATGGGAGCGGCGGCGAGAAGTGGGTCTGTGATTTCACACGCAGAGGGTTTGCATGTCTCTGTGTACATGTCGTGTTACTGAATACGCATGGAAGTGATCTGAGCCCTGTTGTCCAGCCTGAAAGAAGACGAGCCGTTTTTATTTTCTGCCGACGATCAATAGCGGTTTGACGTGTGTTGCTTTTTTTTCCCGTTGCCGATCAGTAGCAGCCCGACACGTGTTCCTCACTCCCGGGTCGAGGAGCACTCAGAGTTGATGTTTGTCGGTGGTCCTTGGTCTGGAAGCTGCTCCCTCGTTTGGTTTTGAGTGACGGCCTCATGGAATCCCTCGTGGAACTGCAGTGGAATGTGATTGACCGTCGCTGACGACCCCCGGGGCTCAGCTCCATCCGGGGGGGGGGCCCTGCGGGTGGTGTCCTCAGGGGTAGATCTCCGACCGCGCAGTGCTGGTCAGCTACCTCTGTGCCCGCGACATGGATGTGAAGGTGTCGCCATGGTAACTGGCAGGGTCAGGTGGTTTCGTGTGATGGCGTCCGCATGTTGTGCTCACACTGTGCTGGGAGTGTGGGCACATGAAAGGGGTAAACCGCCTCTGCAAACCCAGCTGAGGTCGGATAAGTAATATACAAGTATGACGGTTGCTACTGCTACAGTTTATTACTCTTGTTTATTACTCTGTAATAGCTATTTATTTGACCTGTATTGTGTAAGCTTGGAGTATTTATTTTGCTCTTTCATTTGCGACTGTTTCAACCCTCCTGGGTATGTACTGAAAATGAAGGAAAGAGTACAGGGAAAAAAATCTGTCCAAAAATATTTTGTAAGATTCTGTTGTTTGTTATGGACGTTCTACTGTAATGTGATCTATGTAGTAAGTCTGTCTAGGTGTGTCCTTATTTTGCCCAGTGTATAGTTTTAAATAAAAATGTAAATTTATGTTCATATTGTTATTTCTCATTTTCATCTGTCACGAAAGCCCCCCCCCCCATCCTTTCGCCTCAATCCTCCGATTTCTGTGTCTGGAGAAAGCCAGCTCTGTGATATTCTGTTATCTTACTCGGCTTCCTGAATTTACCAGAACTCCTGGGACATCAAAAAACAGATGATTTATATAATACTTTTTATTTAAAAGGATGAGAAGAGTTGTGTGTGTGTGGAATAGCAAGCAGACCAGCAGAATCGTGACATCAGGTTTTAAAAAGTTCTCTCATGAAAAGAAACGCAGACAAAATAAAATATAAAGACTGCCCCGTGTGTCATATTGCTTGTAGTGTTTTTGCCGTTTTCATCGCACGTTCCCACACATTCCATTATGTAATCTCCTATTTTTGAAATGCTTCTTTCTATCAAATCTCTGAGGGTGGGGGCATCTTCTCTATCACTATGGGCCGATGGTAGTGTGCGGTAAAACGGTTGCTTAATGAGACCGACGAGAGGAAATAAGTTATCATTAAAATACAAACGACAGACCCATCCTCACATGGATGAGTCGTCCGTGTGTTTCTGTACAAGGATTGAAATTTTCCGCAAAGTGCAAGCATGACCCGAAAGACCTAAATATGTCTGCCGATAGCTTGTCGCTAATTTATCTACAGGGATTTTCGGTGTTTGGAAAGTGCTGTCGCCTCTGCGAGGCGTGTGGAGAGCTGGGATCTATACGGCTGTGTGCTGACAGGTGAAGAGGCAGCCGAAAGCTGGAAACCAGTACCACCAGGACAGAGGTTTAGATCCTCGATGGGGGCTTCTGGAGAGTCTGTCGCCACCCGGCTGTCCGCTGGGGCTACTGCTCCGCAGGTGCAGGTGTGGCCAGGTGCAGGTGTGGCCAGGTGCATGTGTGGCCAGGTGCAGGTGTGGCCAGGTGCAGGTACTCTGGCTGTCCGTCCCCGTGGCTCTCGTCACTCACCCGCTTCCTCTGCCTGGTGGACAGCGTCTTCCTCTTCTCCAGACCGCCCCCCTCCAGAGAACGCTTCTCCAGGCAGGAGACGATCATCTCCGCCAGGTCCTGCTGTAACCGCTGGAAGTTCTCGCTGAGGGACGGGGGAAAGGGGCGTCGCGTGAGCAGCGCGGACATGACTGACGTGATGAATGAAAACTGGGGGGGGGGGCAGCTTGGGCTCACGCTGTCGGAGGGGAGGGCAGGTTGTACGTCTCCCCGGTGACGCCCGTCAGCCAGTACGTCGTCTCTGTCCCTTTGCCCTTGAGGTACGTCTCCCCTCTCGTCTCGTACTCGAACTTGCAGTCCGTCCTCCTCAGTATCTCAACGGTGGACAGGCTGACGTGGATGCGCAGGGCTGGGGAGCGAATCAAAGAGGCAGAGTTACTGGGGGCCTCTCTCCCTGACCCCCGAGGCATGGGGGATTGGGGGGGGGGGTGAGGGATGATCGCGGCGATGCTCACGTAGGCCTGTGGACTCCATGCGAGACGCTGTGTTGACCGTGTCACCGAAAAGGCAGTATCTGGGCATCTTGATCCCCACTACTCCAGCTGCACAAGGGCCTAAACACACACACACACACACGGTGAGTTTCTACGCTCCCAAAGGAAAAGGCCATCAAAGTCCCAGCATATCAAAGAGAGACATAAAGAGGGCACCCTGTCTTCTACATTATTGATTGTGGCTGGGGCATTGGTGGACTGTTGGAGTTTGCCAGGCCAATAGGCTGCGAGGGGTGGGGTCAGAACCTGAGTGCACCCCGATGCGGATCCACACAGGAAGCCCTGGAAGGTGGCGCAGTTGGAAGGTGCCCATGAAGGCCAGGATGTCCAGCGCCATGCGGCAGATGTCTACAGCGTGTCTGTTCCCGTTCCGCTGCGGCAGCCCCGATGCCACCATGTAGGCGTCCCCAATCGTCTCCACCTGAGAAGACAGCCCACTACTTCAGCCAATCGGCATCTCTGCTTTCCTGCACACAGCCCACTACTTCAGCCAATCGGCATCTCTGCTTTCCTGCAGACAGCCCACTACTTCAGCCAATCGGCATCTCTGCTTTCTTGCACCAGTCCCTCCCCTGTACACAACCTGATGCCACATCTGCTGGTTTGACTTCAGGGTTGGTAGGAGGCCAGTCAACCTAAACACACGGTACCCCTACAATATTGGTACGGACACGTCCCTACTGCCCGAACCCACATCTACACGCTTGAAGTGTGCTTCAACTGGTGAACTACGACGTCCCTGAGACATCTGCCGCATTGGCATGACGTATAAATAACCACTTTGGTCCAGCCAGTTACTGCTGTCAGACAGTAACAGCCTGCCCTCCCAATGAGCACTGCTGAGCAACATTACGAGGGCAAGGCGGCCATCTTCAGCCCGAGCTCTTCAGTGTGCGTCTGTCACCAGTTCCTCAGCCGCACAGCGAGCTGCAGTTTTAGTCATTTTTATTTTTTTTGCCTGTTCTTATTTTTTTAAATCCCACAGCAAAAGAAGGGAGGCAGTGAGGGCACTTAACGGACCGTCGAAGCAGATATTAATGTCATTTATAATATTTAGCATGGCCATAACACATTCCAAGTGACTCTAAATTAAACCGGGGATAGGGAGATGTCAGCTTATCTCATTCCCGCTGAGCCTGAGCACCTGCGTCCGGGAGGGACGCACCTTGTAGACGTCATGATTGTCAAGGATGTTGTCGAAGTTCTTGTAGATGTCATTGAGCATGTCCACCACCTCCATGGGCGTGCTGTACTGGCAGAGCGTGGTGAAACCCACGATGTCGCTGAAGTAGATGGTCACCTCCTTAAAGAGCTCCGGTTCCACGCGGCCCGTCTCCTTCAGAGAGAGCACCACGGGGCTGCGGGGGGGGTGGGGGGCCACAATCAAAACCGCCGGAAGAACTGATTTCACAGAACACCAGGGCATAGATAGGAGCTAAAGTTGTGGGGAAATCTTCGTCGTACCTATGGGTGTGTCCGGACGAAAATACCATACAGGCGCAACCGAGAAATGTGAACAATGATCCTAATTCTAAAGAAATTCAGTACAGTTTGAATTTTTCCATCTTTAAATATTTGAGACCCACACAGAGACAGGTTTATATTCCTATATTAGATCAGATTAGATAGAACTTTATTAATCCCTCGGGAAGGTTCCTCCGGGAAATTTAGTAAAGTTCCAGGGCCATCTTAAAAATACTCAACAGTTCCTAACCCCAAAGTAGCATAACATCAAACTCAAAAACCTGTCGAAAACTCGCAAAACAAAATGTTTTTAAGGCACATTTGTAGCATCATCCCGGGGTCTACGTTTGGGGTTTGTTATGTGTGTGGGATTCAGTAAGGCTGGCGTGTACACGCACACACACACACACGCGCACACACACACACGCGCACGCGCACACACACACACATGCGTGCTCGCGGACCCAGGCAGCAGCATGAAGTTGAGGCGGTCGGCCCGGTCCCTCTCGGCCTTGTAGAGCGCCGTCCGCTCCTCCACCAGGTGCTCCAGGTTGCGGGAGTACATCTGCAGCCGCCGTATCAGGTTGTCCATGTAGCTCTCGTTGGCCTGGTTGTGCAGGTTGCTGGGGAGGATCGGCAACTTGCTGTTAGTATGCGACCTCGCTATAACGCTGGGGGGGTGGGGGGGCTGTTGGGATTGGACCATCAGAGTCTACATAAAGGATGCAATGAAAGACGCACCATGTCAAATACCTTGGAACGAGTCTATTGTAAATGGCACCGTATACAAACGGATTCAATAATGACACTTGATTGATCCCTATGGGGAAATCCCTTTCACTCCCCCATCTTAGGGTTATTCTAACTCTAACCCCATCCTGCTCTCCATGGCACAAAGACATATATGTAGGTGACAGCGAGCTTGGCAGCGAGGGGCAGCCACCAGCCCATGGAGCTGGGGGCCAAGGGCCTCGCTCAAGGGCCCACAGATGCGGTCATTCTGCTAAAGCCAGGATCCAACCAGAGATCTTCCAATCAGACACAGAGACTTAATCCCGCGAGTCACACGCTGCCACTGAACTGACCTGGCACCCAGATCGTAACAATACCAACGCTGCTTCCAAGCATAGGGGCCCTCACTCAGCAGCGTACAGGCACCTTAATCTACCCTGAACTGAATTACATATATCGGCTGGCAGCCTGTGACGTCATGAGCCACACATCACATCATGTGACTCCAGTGTGAGACTCCGCTACCTGAATATCTTGCCCAGAGCTGCTTCTATCCTCTTGAAGTCAGGTCTTCTTTCAGGGTCCTCATCCCAGCAACTTTTAATAAGCGTGTACACCTGTTCAGGGGGCAGCAAAACATTAGAAGCAGGGTGACGCACCAACAGATGGCTAATTCAGGTCCAGAGAGTGAAAGTCCAGACCACGGTTTTGTTTCAACCAGCTGAGTATAAAGAGTCACAGTCACAGAGTCCTCAGCTGGTTGAAACAAAATCTTTGTCTGAATTTGTACTTTCTAAGCCTGAATTACCCAACTCGGCACACGGCATGCGATGTGGAGTCAGCTGGCAGACAATATATAAAAGCTGAGAGGTACATTCAAATAGCCCAGTGTTACCCACTTGCGAACAAACACATGGAGCAAGGGCTTCAAGAAATATCTTCAAATGGCCAAAACAGGGACACGTATGGTCTTATAACCCCGAGGAGAGATGAAGGCCGAGGTGGCAGGACAGTCTCACCTCCAGCTCGCGCTCTGTGGGCGTCTCGAAGTTCAGGTCCGGTCTGAAGACCGACATGAAGTTAGTAAACTGAACTCTGTAGAGCTTCTCTGGAAATAGACAGGAGTAGGTGTGAGCAATGAGAGCAGCAGAGATAACAGGTCAGCCAACAATCAATCAAACGATCCATGTTAACCGGGAACTTAAAGGCATTTCAAAGAGAGGAAGAAATTAAGTTTCCTTAGTAAGCCCCAATCTGTTCACCATACTGGCCTATTACTGGCAGGCTGCCAGTGTAAACTGAGTTACAGTTTCAATATTCCTGTGAAACAAATATTAATGCATTAATTAATACTAATGAACTATATCAACTGACCCATGGTGATGGTAAAATTGTCTCATTTTAGTTGTGCTGAATTTAGAAAATGTATAAAACTTATACATTTTAGTAAGTAAAATGTATTCTTACTAAAGTATACATCTTATTTAGTAAAAGCCGGCAGCTCTGTGTAGGGAGTTGTGGTATCCCTGTATTGG
>JABFDZ020000097.1:6606864-6628257 GCA_019775955.2 Pollimyrus isidori | reverse complement strand
TGTGTGTGTGTGTGTGTGTGTCTGTGTGTGTGTGTATGTGTGTGTGTGTGTGTGTCTGTGTGTGTATGTGTGTGTATGTATGTGTGTGTGTGTCTGTGTGTATGTGTGTGTGTGTGTGTCTGTGTGTGTGTGTGTGTGTGTGTAAGCAACTATTTTGAAAAAAAAAGTACTATAACTTGTATTTTTTCGTGAAGTATGAAGTTCAAAAAAGTTCCATATAAGGAACTGGCCAAGAAATTATATCAGCGAAAGCAAAACAAAAATATCCTGTTGTTGGCCTTTTAAATCATGAATGTCCGTAAGCCTCGTTTTGATTAATGCGAAATCAAACCTGATTTAGTTATTGGATTCTAAATTATATACCCAAAATAAACTTTCCGTTTTAAATTCTGTTAAATAGAGGATCATTTTTGTACTCTGCCTTCTACTGGGCAAGCTTTGGACAAGTCTCTGTAGGCCTTCTGGCCGTGAATGCAATCCGAAGTCAAGAAATTGCCGCAGAATGTGATATTTCTAGGCACACATACCCTGCTGCCTATGACGAAATGACAAATACCAAGGCTCTGGCAGCTCGTAGTGCAGGTTGCCGCCCCCTGCACATATGACTCGCAGGGCATGATCTGATTGGCCGATTGTCTTTGGAGGACACGGTAACACGGCGACTTGCGCATGGAACTCGATGTCCGTCTGCGAACATGATCCTTAATTCTTAAATGGAATGGGACACTTCACAGTATTGACCGCTTGGTATCGGATGCTTGCCTTTAATCATATCAGTATTTATAACCGTTAAACAATTTTGATGAATTTTATAGACCTATTGACTAAGTTGTGTAACAGTCATTTGTTGCTTTTAAATCTACTCGTGTATGTATTATTTTCAACCGTGATCACATCTTTGTGATCGTACTATATCTGTTATGGAGGAGAATCGTCTTCCTGCGAACAGAAACGTGCTGTGTCTGTTTGACGTGGACGGCACGCTAACACTAGCTAGAGAAGTGAGTAAATCCTGTCCTCTTTTATGCCGTGCTTGGTCAATGTGTGGGGACAACATCACGGTAGTGATCCCGCTGTCTTGTGTCTCCTGCGCTGTGCGAAGGTTGCACTATACTTTGTTGCATTGCATGCAGTAACTGACCGTGATCGAGATGTATAGGCGCTGTCAGTTATATGGTAACTGAGCTTTCTGCATTTGATACACGTAGCTTTTACATTACTCTTCCACGTACCATACACCCTCTGCCTAAAACAATGCATGTTTAAAAAAAAGCAATGCGACGTGTGGGTATGGAATGGTATTGACCGTAAGGAAGAATCTCGCTGGCCATTGCGGTTAAAATCAAGTCTCTGTGTGCACGATGGTCGCCTGGTTACGTGCAGTTATCCACATCTACTAGTGTCGGAAGTCAGTCGGTGTTTTTGAATCATCGTTGTAGGCGGAGATCTGTAATAAGCTACACATCGGTTGTTCTAATGTGATCGTGTGAGAAATGAGACGATTACTGAATGAAATTTAAATGTATTGGCTTATGTTAAATGCAGTTTTTAGTTAACGTAATGGTTTATATTCTTCTTTAGCGAAATTTGTAACGCATGTCATCTTTTAAGCTGCTGCAGAAAGGCGCTGTCCCAATGTGTATTAAATCCGTTAGGTAATATTCCTCGACTGGGCCAGGTAGTCTCGACTGTGTTGCAGTCTGCATGTTGTAGACGTTCACAGAGCAGCAGATCTGTATCCTAGTTGGAAATAAGCCAGAACCCTCTCACATTATGGCCAGTAAGTCCATGATTCATTTATCGCCAGTCTGCAGTAACAGTCGGGTTCCCATAATGGATTTTGCGTTGTTTTTATCAGCGAATGATATGTATGTCGTTAATCTTTTAAATCTTTTAAAGAACTACACGCAATATCAAATTTGGTGATTTTACGCACGTGACGGTAAGATCGTCTCTGTTTTCCTTTAAAGAAAATAGATCCGGAGCTCGATCAGTTTTTCCAGTCACTACGGAGGAAGGTCAAGATTGGCGTGGTGGGGGGTTCTGACTACTCCAAGATCGCGGAACAGCTGGGGGACGGCGACGAAGGTGAGGTGCTGCCCCGCCACCGGGGCCCTTTTACCGTTTCTCCTTCACAGTCGCTTCATTTGCTTCAGGCTGTTGCTCAAGATTTTACTGCTAGTGCGTGTTTCTCAAGTGCCTATTGCTCAATATGTTCCCCTGGACTACTGAATACGCGAAGCGGCAGGCATTTTCGGCCAGCCTAGAGAATGATTTCTGTGTAAGCAGAGAGCATCCTGTGATGCGTTGTTGGAAATTCTTTTCGCTGATCTGGCTGATATATATCTATGGCCAGCACAGTCACTGTCACTGATATATATCTATGGCCAGGAGCACTGTCATTCCTGAGTACGGTCATGACACCGGTCATCTGTTAAGTGGATTCATGCTGCGCATGCACTTTTAGGTACCTGATCTAGTCTGACAAGTGTGTCACAGCAAATTGGATCTGGCTTCATTCTAGTGGTTTTACTAGTTGTCGTCTTCTAGGGTAACATTACCCTTCCTTGTTTACATTCCCTCCATTGTGTTGCATCATGCTGATTGCTCTGATCTGAAGGCTCCCATATCTGGGGTATTTTGTGTGTCATAGATATTCCACTTGCACTGAAATCCAGCAGGGACACTCCCCAGCCCTGCAGGCCAGCGAGGCGTGTTTGTTTTCATTCAGATTAAGCTCTTGATTGCTTTATTGAGGTAATACATGTGTGTAGTAAGACGACTCTAGGCCTTTTGGGATCTGCCTGTTGGCATGCATCCCTCGCAAATAAAACTCCTTTAACCGCTTGCTCTCTGTAATGCCCTGGATTCTGGATCCAGCCTAATGCGGCCGGGCTCTCTTGCTTCAACCTGCCGCACCATTTATACCAACACAGTTTTTCGACAAGGAACACTGGTTGCACAGACGTATGACAGCTGTTCCCATCTTCTTATTAGACGGCACGAGACTAAAATCCACAAGAACATCATCCTTTGTTTTGCAAGATACGGTCAGCTGACGATACAATCAGCTGTATCTTAAAGAATGAAGGACGGAGACGCAGGGATATTTATTAAGCTTGTGATTAATCCGTTTGTCCTCCGTCGACTAATACATGAATGAGATCACACTGTAGACAGATTCCAGCTCCTCACACAGCCATACACTACAGACAAGGTAACACGACTGCATGCTTTTAGACTGCCAGAGGAAAGCCGTGGGACATCTGGGGAACATGCAGACTGCCCACAAACGAAGCAGGGATGAGATTCGAACTCCCAAGGCTGGTGGTGTTTGGCAGAGGTGCTACCGCGACCACCCGGATTAGGCCACACCCACCCTGGAACTGACAGAAGCCTGAACATTAATCGACAGACACTGCGCAGAGGTTTAACCAGACTGCTCCAGATAGACTCCCGTAGCTTGTAATCTTAAATCTCTGATAATCGCCAGTAATCCATTCAGTGTTGACTTGATGCCGTTCGTTCTTCAGCGACGCCAAAGTACATAGAGATCTTACGCAATCTATCTGGGTGAAAATGGAAGCCCGATTGTTAGATGTTTACTCAGGTTTCTGTCGACTATCTTATCGCTCGCTGGGCCTGATTAATTTGCCAGATTATGGCAGTGCTGAGATAGACACTAACATCTGAGGTGGACTTGCGACACCTGCAAGTGCGTCTGATGCTCTGCGTGATACAGAGAAGAAACGTATGACACAGATGTTCAGTCAGAGAGAGAGAGAATGGAGCTTGACTATCGCTCCAGGGACGGTCTAACCCTGCCTCCTCAACAAAATATTTTTAAAATGTGGTTTTGGATAAAATATCCCCTAAATAGAAAAATGTAAACATCTCCCGTTCTTCAGGCCATCGGTTTGTTCTTCTTCTCTTGTGCAGTGATTCACAAGTTTGACTACGTGTTTGCGGAAAACGGCACGGTGCAGTACAGGGACGGGAAGCTCATCTCCAAACAGGTGAGGGGGTTGGGGGGGTTGGCTTTGTGTGGGTCTGGGAGACGGCTGGTCTCACGGGTCAGGTCTTCCAGTGTGGAGCGCAGCTCTGCCCGTTTGCCGCGGAGGAGGTGAGGGGGTGTTACGTAGACTCCTGGCGAGGCTCGGAAGGCGGAGGGACTGGGTCTCGGGGGTTGGGGTGGGCCAGCGCCTAAGGCCGGCTGTCTTCTCAGGCCATCCAGAACCACCTGGGTGAGGAGCTTCTGCAGGACCTCATCAACTTCTGCTTGCGCTACATGGGGCTCATCAGGCTGCCCAAGAAGAGGTGAGGCTCGTGCTTCTGCCGCGCGTAGCTGAGGCGCGAGGGTGGCGCCGCCTTCCAGCGGAAATAATCGCAAATGGCGGTAATAACTGTTCAAGCAGTAACACGGTTGTGGATCAGACTTGCATTCCTAGGCCATTTGGAATGTCTTCTGCTTCTGGTCCTACCTGCAGCCTCGATGCCTTATCGGCCTATAGAAAGGGGTATTTGAGTAACAGTCACCAAGGGTCGGAGCCCTGCTGATTTTCCGGCTTTCCTTTAGCTGCAAGTCAGGTGTGAAGCCTCTGGCCAATCAGAATCAGTCATTATTAAACTACACGGACTGGATTTGCAATTGAGGGATAGATTTGAAGAGCCCTGACCTATCGGCTTGCGATTCCAGCATTTTACTCTGACATATATGCCCCATAGGAATATTACGTTTGTAGGATAATTTCCTACTTTTGAAAGAATTTTTTTTTAACCCACAGTGAAATCTCTGTCACTTGGTGTGTTCCGTGTCTGTCTAAAAGGCTTAATTCTCTTTTTGTCGCTGTCGTTTTTTAATTTTTTTTCTTCCCCCTCAGGGGTACATTCATCGAGTTCCGTAACGGAATGATCAATATCTCCCCGATCGGCCGCAGCTGTACACTGGAGGAGCGAATCGAGTTCTCCGAAATCGACAAGGTCAGAAACCTGTTCCTCCCCTCCGGCCAAATGCGGGTAGACAGGCGCTCCAACCTCCCCTGTCCCCCCTGCCCACCCAGAGGGAGAGGATCCGCGAGAGGTTTGTGGAGGCGCTGCAGCAGGAGTTCGCCGGCAAGGGGCTGCGCTTCACACGGGGTGAGTGAGTCTGCATGGAGCCAGAACAGGAGTTTGACTCTCACGCCTTTGACTCTCACGCCTTTAACTCTCACGCCTTTGACTCTCACGCCTTTGACTCGCCCCCCCAAACCCCGTCACTACGTCACACCGCTGGTTGAAGTCAATACAGTGACAGACGGGGCTGAAAGCTCAGATGTTTGCCATTGGGGTAATTTTATACCACAGCTCGCAAAAATCGAGGACGTCGCGTCAGCTGCTACCCGACGGATGCCGGACCTGGGACCCGTGTGGTGGCCTCTCATCATTTTATGGTAGATCTGGTAGACGTGGTCGTTTGGGGAAGTGTGCGGCTCAGAAAGCTAGCGTGCTGTCAGAAGGTTGTTGGTTCGAATCCCGTGGCTGGCAGAATGCTGTCACTTTTGGCCTCAGCAGAAGTTGCCTCAGAGGTGCTGGCGGACCCTGTTTTGTCGAAGGTGCATTAGCTTGAAATGCGAGAATCTGCTAAATAAGTACGCGTAGATCCGCGCGATCACACGCTGATGCGCTAGCTGGGCCGTCCCCTCGCAGTTTACCGCTGGACACCTGTGAAACGTATTTAAACCAAACCCAGATATCAGTTCCAGCTGCATTCGGACAAGCGTAGATGCTTATTTGTCGAATCCGCCGTTTTGATCACACCAGGGCTTGTGCTGTGACGCAAGTGGCCGGTTTTCCGCTTAGCCTGAGGGGAATAATGAGACCAATAAAAAATATACTGCCATCCATGAGGATTAATATGGAAAACCGATAGGACAGTGAGTGGGAGGAGTATGTCGGTGTAATTGAAGGTTCCATTTAATTAACGGCCATTTAGGCTTTAAGGCCGCACATGTTAAAATGACACGTGGGGGGCTTTCGCACGTCCGCACCGTCCACCGGTTGGTCCGAGGCGGCGTCTGTTTGTGTGGGATGGAGCCGCAGGCCGCGATTTGTCAGCCGGCTAATGACCACTTAGCGTCGGCTAATGGCCACTTAGCATTGGCTAATGACCTTCGATGGGCCACAGGGGCCGACCAGCCATAGGCCTGAGAGACCGGGATCCCGGCGGGGGGGTGAAGTCTGAGGGTAAGACCCACCTAGGGAGGCGTGCACAGACCGCCGTGAAAAAAACCGCACCTCTGACCTCCTTCCTCTCACGGCCGCCATCCAAGAGTCAGCCCCCCCTCCCCCCCACCGTCTGCACTCCTCTTTCTTTTTTCTTTAGTCTCCACAACTTTGGGCTGATTTCTCCGCACCGTTACACCGAGCCAGGGGCGACACAAAGTTGCGGTTCTCTGCAGAGTCCTCGTCGCCCTCGATCTCCGCCAGCCAGCCTGCGCTCCGCCTCCTGGCTCCTGGTCCCGTCTGGAGGTTGTTCCTGTTGTGGCCCGGATTAATCATTACAGCGGCCAAACGCCATCTCAGCGTTCGCTGCCAGCTCGATAAAGCTGGACAGCCAGTCGCTGCGTAAACAGACAGGACTCTCTGTTTGCCCGTGCTCACTGCCTCACCGTGGATGTCACCCGGGGCCCAAATGTAACCAAACGGGCCCCCCCCCATCCCCCCACCCCCCACACACACACACCCAGCAGGCGGTTCTGGTCCAGCTTGGGTTTCTGTCCCAGGTTGTATGTGAATAACCTGCCTCTTACCTGGTACCAGTCAAGCTCTGGCATTTGTGGGTCAGAAATGGGTTTTTTAAAAGCACCAGACCCACTTAGCTGGCCCCTCTGCGGCCCCCTTTCCCCTCTCCCTTCATCCTGGGGGGGGTCTGTGCCATTTTCTGGCTGGAGCTCAGTCATCGCCGGGGAAACGGGAACTTGGCGGAGCTCCAGCTTGGAACCTCCAGTTCTGTGACTGCTGGGGCGTCCGGGGCGAATGTGGCAGGGGAGAGAGAGAGAGAGAGAGAGAGTGATTAGAATGGAAATGAGGGGGCTTGATTCAGGCCAGCCGCCTGTGTGTGCGTGCGGGGCGTGCGAGGCGTGCAAGGGCGTGCGAGGCGTGCGAGGGCGTGCGCTCGTGTTTGTACTCCCAAGCAGCAGGTTACATGACTGGTTCAGTCAGGGCTGAGCTGAATGTGGTCTATAGGTAGGCTGCCCCCCGGGTGTGGCGGGGGTGGGGGCCGAGCCGGGGACAAAGGCAGGGGACGTTTATGACGGCTGTCGTCCCGCTCGGCTGCTCCCCCCCCGTTTCTGATCCGGCACAAAAAGGAAAGTAGAAGGAGCCGGAAAGCCGCCGTTGGGCCGTGGCTGGCGGCCCCTCTGGGTGGCAGCGGCTGTGATCTTCAGCTGTTATAGCTGCAGGGCTGAGAGCGGCACGTCCTCACAGAAACGCCAAAAAAGGGGGAGTTTCTGTGCACAGAATTACCACGGGATGAAGCGTTTACCAGAAAGGGCTTCTTTGTCCGTGGTGAGAATAGGGAGTAGTCAGAAGGCCCCTGGGAGGAACCTTATGGTGATGAACTGGGACATAATGGAGTTTTTCCTTCTGGGTATAAAGATTATAGCTTTATTCCAATCTCCTGATCTAGGACAGAAAATCTGTTTATTTCGCCATAAAATAACTTTGTCTTAATTTGCCCCCCTCCTGCACCACACCCTTTGACATGCCCCTTCTTTTCTGACAAAGGGGGCCTCATCAGTTTCGACGTGTTCCCTGAGGGGTGGGACAAGCGCCTCTGCCTGGACGTGCTGGAGGGGGAAGGTCTGCATGCCATCTACTTTTTCGGCAACGAGACCTCGCCGGTATGGGTGTCTGCTTTTATTTCAGTCTTCGGGCGTTTTCAGGGCACGCTGGGAAAGTAGGTGGCTGTCACAGCTGGTCAGGGGAGGAGGAGGAGGTAGGAGGTAGGAGAAGGGGATTCTGGCATGTGTCTAGGTTTGAGGGGGGAAATAGACAGGAAATTCTGTTCCAGGTGAAGTTTGACCATGTAGGACAAAGATAATGATAGAGAAACAGAAATGCAAGAAGGCGAGGAACTAAAAATAATGACTCTTAGGGCTGAAGTTGAGGAACTGCTCCCAGTACAAAATGTCACTCGTCTGTCATGTATGATCCAGATCAGTCCATGTCTTCTTCTTCAAGGGGGGTAATGACTACGAAATCTTCAACGACCCACGGACCATTGGCTACACGGTTTTCTCTCCCAACGACACGGTCAGGCTCTGCAAGAACCTGTTTTTCAACACTCCTTCTAGTGATTCCTGACGTCTGCCTTGGGTGGGGGGACGTCGGCTCTCCCAGCCTTTGGCCGCCCCCTGCTGTCGAGGAGTGGTATCGCACAGAGAGCACTACAGTGTAGTAGGGCTGTGGCAGACAACTGGACACAAAAACAAGACTAATGATTTACTACTTCTGATTGTATTTTGACTGTGATTGTCAGTGGTGTTGTGCCATCACTGCCGGTAATTCAAACCAACTGGATTTAAAAAAAAAATAAGTTTGCTAAAAGTCTAAACAAACAGTGTTGTAGTAAGAATTAAAACAAAGAACATGTTTTTAATGTATGTCAATGAAAGGGGGAACCCTGCCGTTTTCTCTTATGCCTTTTAACATGGGGATGTGGCGATATTTTATTGTTAAACACTCTACACATGTTCCCTGTAATTAACTCAGGTGCCAGCGGCAGGCTGTGAGCCAGACGTCCTGCAGGGGGCGCAGTATAAACACAGTCCCTGAGAGATCCACTTACCCGTGAGCCCTGTATGCGTCACATGAGTGGCCGGCCATCGCCGTACCACAAAAACCTGCTCTAGGTTTTCACTCCTAAAATCTATATGCTTTGGTTAGCATTCATTATCTGCTCCTATACCCCTGTATTAAACGACAGCCATTACATTGATGATTAATTGGTATTGTCCCTTTTAGAGGCAGCAGGTGGCGCTGCAGTCAGGGGTGGTGGTGGTTTTATTATTGTAACTGAATTGATGAAGTGTACATAATATGCTGAATCGATCGGTCTGTGTAAAGATCCTTCAATATAATGTTTTTTTTTTGTCATTAATAATAAAACACTCAAGTTACCAGAGGCTACACAGGGTCACATGGTCTCTCTGGGCCTCAAAGATCCATGACCCTGACAGCCCCCTGATTGATGTCTTTGTCCACCCCCCACCCCCCCTAACACTGCAGAGGGGCCCTTTGGTATCACCACTCTCACACTGACATCCGCTTGCCCCGGTTCTGGGAACATCACAAGGTGCCATAGTAAATCCCAGCCAGGACCTGCGGCTCTTCCCTGGGGAGGGTAACCTGAATACATGGTACACTGTGCTTGTACCGTACTCAGTGTACTGTGTTTATGGACAAAGGTATATGTTAACTGTACAGTACAATGTGTCAGCATGGAAATTACAAAGCAAGTAAAATAATATTTGCAATAAATTTTACTAAACAAATGACCCCTCCGTCATTTTTTATTGCGCTCATATTTTGCACCGGACTTGCCGAACTAAGCATGACTCTATTCCAGAAGTTCCGGAAGCCAGCAGACCTCGCCCCGTTAAATTGATCATTCTGGGGTTAATAATGCATGAGGGCAAGCAGAGAAATGATCCTTGGTTCCAGGTCCCCCCCCCAACGGAGAGGCTTCCTGTGCGATGCCCTTCACCCACGAAGTCACAGGACAGCGAGGAGAATCTTTCAGAATGACCACTCCGACATACGCTTAAAAAAGAAAATACTTTTATTAAGGAATTTATTAACGGTCGACCAAGCTAACACCATTTGCAGCGGACTAACCAAAATCAAATGCCCAGAATTTCAATATTAAATAGTGCTGGGAAAAACAACATTTTAGTTATTCACAGAACTAAAAAAAAATGAATAGGCCATTGTGATGTATTGCCCGTATAAATTACTCAAGGGCACGGTGAATCGGAACACATTAAGGGTTAAACCATTTAAACATTTCCATACTAAAGAAAGGAAACAGATCTGTACCCTGTTAATAATTACAGCAAATAACATTAATGCACGAAAAGTTCTGACGGAGTGAGCACCGAGCGCACGTCTGCGCATCCCGCCGTGCAGAGCCATCGATCACGCGGGCAGTGTCACCGTGAGCCTCTATGGCTGCTCTCAGCCTTGTCACCTTAACGCCCAGGCTAGGAAGTAAAAATACAGCAGCTGTCGGGGGACAGGAGCACAGCAGAGAACATCATCGCCTCCGCGCCCAGACGCCCTCCTTCAGCCACATTCATTTCAGCCGCGACAGACATCTCGCTAGTGTCAATTATGTTAATCCGGTGTATCGCGCTGATGTATATTAAAATACACCTCGACCAAATTCTCGGGAGGGCAACGGTGCGCTTCTGAAGAGTCGACTCGCCGACTGTTCACCACGAGTAGCGATTGTGGGAATCGCCGACTGCATCCTGTAACAAGCTGTGCTCAACCACTCACCCCCCTACCCCCACCCACCCACCACGACAAAACCCCGCTGTTATAGTGCTGAAGAGATTAGGTCTAACCCTATCGCTCCTAAATAAACCCATACAAGCACCCCAAACAAACATGGATCCAACAGACACCATCAGAATAAATAGATAAATAATAGATACAAATAAAGATAAGCATCGACTTATTTGTTTGCCCAGCCTACGGTTCCTCTTTCCCCTTCGCCGCCTGCCTCCCACACACATCCCCAGACCCCTCCGACATGCCTAAAAACAGATCTAATGCCTTCCTCCTTCACATCCAGCGTCCGTGCGATTTGGGAACCTCCACGTCAATCTCTCAGCCGTTTCCCCCGTCTCCAACACCAAACTTCTACCCAGCACCTTCCCATAATCCCCCGCCCGCCCCCGAACGCCGCACCGCCGGGGCGACAGCCGCAGGCCGAGTCCGAAGCCTAGGAGCTGATTATCTGGCCTGACCAGGTCTCGTGCTTCGTCCCCGGGGCCAGGTGGGTGATGACCACATCCACGGCTTGGATCTTCAGGTTCTTCGGCGGGATGGGGCACACCTTGTAGGTCACCTCGTCGCCTTCCATGGGCACATATTCCCCCTCGATGCTAAACGATGGACAGAAAGAAAAGACCTGCATGCAGACGACAGTACTGTGGCACTGGCTGAACCAGACCAGAAATCCGGGTAGCCTGACGCAGAGCAAAAACACACAAGCGGAAACCGTGTGTCACTGCACTGGCAGTACTACCCTTTCCCCATCAGCAGATTAGTTCCTCTCAATTACTCAGCCGATTGGCTCCCAAATGACCATGTGATTTGGCCGACATGTCAGAAGAAAGGCACGTGACAGAGGGAATCGGGCCTTATACTGAACTACATACCCACAATGCTCCAGCTACCAATGTAAAACCCAGAGGTCCCCAATGGATGGAAACCAACAACACAATCCATATTCTATATTCAGCTGGGGGCTAGAGGATGTTAATCTTAAATCACGGGTGCCCAACCTTCTTTTTTTAAAAAAAAAAAACACTGTGAGAGTTACCTTTACAAAGAAAAAACTACAAGCTACCGAATCACGATGGTACAGTTTTCCACCAACTGGTGGGTAGGAGGGCCAGTCTGCATATCCTGCAGACTGCGTAGGGCCCCTCAGCATATCCCACAGACTGCGCGGGGCCCCTCGGCATATCCCACAGACTGCGCAGGGCCCCTCGGCATCTCCTACAGACTGTGCGGGGCCCCTCGGCATCTCCTGCAGACTGCGCGGGGCCCCTCGGCATATCCTGCAGACTGCGCGGGGCCCCTCGGCATATCCTGCAGACTGCGCGGGGCCCCTCCGCATATCCTGCAGACTGCGCGGGGCCCCTCTGTTGAGCACCCTGGCTAAAAGTCAACAGTCCCCACCCAGGATGGACCTTCCAGACTACAGCTTCCTTTTAACAGTTTGGTTATTCAGCACTGGACACTTTAATCCAGGGTTAGTCAAGCCAGCTTTAGTGCAGACAGTAAGAGGCGCAGAGCTGCTACTCAATACGCTGTAAATTTTAATGATCTATGAAGTCATAAGCAGGGAAAGCAAGATAATCTGAAATAACCCTGATTTTCAAGTGATTGCGACTCTTTTCTTCAGGAGTTCTTACATCTGCAGCAGGACCAGACTTCACGCACATTCCAGGACCGCCACTCGAGTAGCAGACATACTCCATCTCACAGGTCCCCGGGAGCTAAAAATAGGACCGACGACTCCGACTACTCACTCGGAGATGTGGACGAAGATGTCGTCACCACCATTAGAGGGACGTATGAATCCGTGACCCTGGGACCTGGAGAAGTTCTTACACATGCCCTTGAAGGTGGGCCCTGACGTGGCTCGTACCGTGCTGTGGGGAGACATGACATCATAACATCATGACATCATAATAGTATCATGGTGACTATTAACACTATGATGACATAATAGTGTTATGATAACTATTAGCCAATCACAATGCTCCATGGGCCCCGGCTCCACCTCCGTGACGTCAGAGACAGGGACTCACGCCGAGTAGGTGCGGGTGCGCTTGGTGGGCAGCGGGCTGGGAAGCTCCCCGGGCTGAGGCGGCTTGCGCTCCCACACACGACTTCCCTCCCTCAAAATGGGGAAGGAAAGGGAGAATGGGGTGGCTGGGGAGCGCAGCGGCGCCCCCGCAGGAGCGGAGGACTCTGGCCTGGGGTCCGCCATCACAGTCGCAGCTTGTAGGGGTGGGGTGTGAACTCTCGGAGGGAAACTGCTCAGTACCGCTGCCTCAGTCCCTCTGCATGTCCGGAGGGATGCCTCTGATGCTGGCCTCCTCTACCTGAAGTGGATTACTGTTCCCGATGGTCCCCTTAGGCCCGAAGATCTTTCTGGAACACAAAGATTGAGACAAACATCAGGAAAATGGAGGACAGAGAACTGCAGTCATCCTGATTATATCATGCATGATGAACAGACTGAGGCATGCCAGACTGGTTCCCCTGTACCCAACGCAGAAACACTAATGAGAAAATATCCAATTACATGAGAGACAAATTCGACCGCGGCTACCAGCTGAGCCCAATTGCTTCGATAGTCTTTCTCCTCGAGTCTGTGCGCAACTTCCTTGAAGTTAAAAGTGGAAGTGTCATTAGCAGTGCGAGCAATTCACAAATTAAACGTCAAAAGAAAAATCTGTACGAGTGAATTCATGTTTCACAAACGTAAAACAGGATGGGTCAAACACAGGCCTCACTGGCATCCTTTCAGGTTACTGCCCATCTTCACAACCTCCAGCTGACAAAAAAATAGGCACAACTGAGTGAAAAAGAATTAGATATGGTGGGTTTTCAGTTACACAACCGGGCAAGCTGTGTTTTTAAACTCAGTTAAGTTCCCCGCTAATAATTAAAAAAAAAAAAAAACCTTGGTATGCCACTGCTGAAAAAAGTTGCTCCGAGTACTAAACACTTCATTCGCACAGATCTGTGTCCCCTTGTAAACCTGTGTGTCCATTCTGTATGTCTACAAGTTTTTCTTATGTCAGGTCGAATTTGACAAGGGCAGCCGCCTAAATATAGACGAGTGTGCTGCCCTCTGTTGACGAACGAGGTCAAAGCAGGAGTCAGGATGGCACAGGTGAATAAAAGCGTCAGTACACGGAGAACTCTGCAGATGGCGCACTTCTAAGGATGATTCATAACAAACCAGATTAAAAGAAAGCTGGTGTCAACGCCTCGTATGGCGTCCTAACTCTAAAGCATGCCGGAGTAAACAACTAACCCTACAAGGAGATATATAGAGACACTCAACCCGTGTGCAAATATTGTCTGTTTTCAACACAATCATGTCACTCTTAGAGCAAATGCTTCGATCGTACGCTGCATGGGTCACAATGCGATATGAAGTTGAACTGCAAGTAATGTTTCATTCTGTGAAATTAAATCCGAACGACCACATCCGAATTGATCTAGAAATGCAGACAAAAATACAGGAAAATCAAAGTACTGCGCTTAAGGGGAATCAAATGCACCAGTATCCATTACAATGAGGACCGGGAGCCCACATCTGGTCGAGAGAGACATACCTTAATATACACGGGGTGATAAAAGGGAATAAGGCAAAAACACCCCCTGCCCCGTTTCGCCCCAAACATTGGCTTTCTGCGTCTGTTTCAAAGCCATCATTTATATGGGAAACACGTATTTCTTGAGTGCTCAGGACTATGGGGTTGTTGAGAGCCCCGTTCTGTCTGCGTCTGCACGGACGCTTGCATGTAGGCTACTTAAGAAATCCACAACAATCATCTTTAACATTTAGCTCGGTTTACATAGTTAAAATGCAATTTCGATCCACAATCTGCCTGATTGTTTTTGACAATACATTGAAAAGATAACGAAAAGCAAACCTTTCCAGTTCCGGAACATACATAAGCGTACTGATCCGCACAAGCCGGAATAACTAAAACAACATTCGTAATCGTGTTTGTCAAACAGCCCAATCTTAGCTAAAGTCTGATTTTTTTTGTCGTGACTTCGTTCAAATAAGTTAGATTTCCTTTTGAAAATGAGACTTACAGGCTCATCCTAGAGCTTCTGAATAGGGTAGAATTAGCAAGCAGTTAGACAAAATACCGCAAAACACACAACAAAACGCCCCGAAAACATATAACAATGCCTTATGCTTTTAATCTAGTTCTTACCGTAGTAAAAAAAACGAATATACCGGAATATCAGCCGCTAGTTTAATCATGCACTAATCAAACAAACGCTGAGATTTAACGGGGAAAAAAACGAGACAATGTACCTCCTTCATGTGGGTTTGAAGCGAGTCGGGACCACACACACCCAGAGAGAGAGAGGGCGTCAATGGGAAGACGGGGGGAAGATGGGGATGGATGGGGAGAGGGTATGGGGCGGGGGTGTCATTTTGTTGACACAATAGGACGACTCTCCTATAAAGCATCTTGTGCAGAAATCACTTAAAACCGAAAAAACATTCTTTTCTCGTTTTATGTTATTTTTTTTTCGGATGAACGAATCGACGGGACACCGATCTGGATTAATTATCGGCATGTCACCGAGTTAGATGTCATGGCATCTGCCCCTCCGTTTACACACTTCTGCCGCTCGCATTAACATTATGGGCACGTATGCAACTCACGGTCGCAAACACAAGCCGTGATGTGGTGTTACTGGCAAGTTCGCTTAAAACAGCCCACGAAAATGCACATAACGATAAGAAGAGAGGAAAATTCCCCATTCGCGAGTACAAGCTACAGAATGGCTTGAGAAATAGTCGCCGACCAATATCACAAATGGTATAAATGTTACAAATATTATCTCGTTTTGAGTTAAAAATGCATATTTTATTCGTTTTCAAGTGTATGCATGCACGTTTGACTTGTTACTTGTTCCATGTAGGTCTACTACATTGCAAACATCCACAACAATGTAAAAATCTTGCATGGAAGACGAAAAATGCTATTTAAAAGGTAGCCTATTTCATGTCTGATTCTGTTATTGGTCATAATTCTGGTTGCTTGTCACCACTGTCAAATGTGTTTATGGTAGTTGAGTTTTATCATTGTTTGTTTAATACCGCTGTAATTTCGGTACACATTACTTTGACTAGTATTTGGATTATGTGAGGTAGAGTAATATCGATTGTTGGTTTTATGAATAGTGTTTTTCGAATGTTGTTATTATTATGGTTGCTGCGTATAGTCTTATATAAAACAGCTGACATTTCACGTTTCTCATGGGTCAATAGCAGACGGCCCCCCCCCCACCCTGCCCCCAGAACCGTTAATGGAAAATACCTTCTACTATTGTGCTATGATGGACGGGACCCTTTGGCTTCTAATGGAATTAGTGGGACCTGGCCAGATTTAATCTCACCCATAAAACGGATCTGCGAGTCTTTTATCCTTCATGTTGTGATCTCGGGAGGCTGTCTTTCCACTGACCATGGCCGCCAGCACTGGGACCGGGGGGTGGGGGGTGGTGATGTTTACACTCTTACTTGGGTCAATGAGGAAGTGACCATCGCAGACCCCGCAAGCTACACTTATGGCCAGTCGACTCCTTGACAGCATGTATGATTGCAATGCGCTATTTGCCTGACACATACATCAATTTGAACAAAAGTGTCCGCTAAATATGTAAGGTGATGCATTTTCTGTAACCGCTTATACTATTTGGGTTTGCACGGGGTCTGGAGCCTATAATGCCAATTAATCTCAGTATGCTTTTGCACTGGGGAGGGAAACCAGAGCACCCAGAGAAAACCCCACGACGGCACAGAACTCTGGCGGAGACACGGTCCTAGAGGTGTGACGTAACAGTGCTAATCCCCCCCCCCCCCCCCCAATGTATTGGCCCAATTTACTATTTACAAGCTACCAGGCACCACAAGGTGAGGCGTTTATAGACGTGCAGGCAGACAGAGACGCAGGCACTCGCCCAAACAATTCGTCTGTCATTCTGTCACAAACAATGGTTTCACTGTGCAGGTCAAAGCTTGCCTGACTGCCTACGGGACCCAGGGGAATTTCAAATGTGTGAGACTTCTTCTTAGATTTTCAGCCTTTGCCCATAACAGGGATGGGTTAACACACGCATGGCACTCACTGCCAGTGAGGCTGGAGCATGTTTGTCCGCGCTGCGTGTACTGGCATCATCTTTATTCTCCTCATGGAAGATAGGTGGATCAATGTACTAACAAGCTGAGAAAATGAGACAAGCAAGACAGAGCAAAAGAGAGAGAGAGAGAGAGAGAGAGAGAATGCAGTGACTGAATCCATGACTGTTTCTGTTGACTTGAAACTGCTTAAAATGTTTAGTGAGATTGAAGTATTAGTGGACACAGATTGAGAATCCTGGAGAGTTTGTTCATACAGTATCATGGAGAATGTTGACGTAGGCAAACGCATCCCACTCAGCAAGCTAACAAAGCCATCATTTTCTAGCTGCAAAGAATGAACCAGAGGTGCTAGTAGACCTTGTAACAACTGAGGTGACCCTGAGCCTGTCCCCGTGCCGGAGGGCAGACAACACACCCGACGGTGCCACGGAAGGTGAATGGTTAGATATATGAACGAAGCTTCCTGTTCTTTTAGACTCTCCACACCAGAACTCGCTCTGCGCTGTCCTGCGTTCACCAGGATCGCCATCGTCGGGCCTCGTCGCGTTGGCGCGACCACAGAGGGTTCCTCCGGAAACTTCCGTCACCTCCATCACCTTCATATCCGGTTCCTCTTTAAACTTAAAGCATTATGCTCTTTTCCAGTATGCTTATGGCCAGTTAAGAACGTCCATATTACAGACGACTCATGCTTACAAGCTGCCATAAAGCCCTTCATATAAAACACTGAGTTAATTACAATGATCCATAATAATAAATCCATGCACTGCTTTGAGACTCATGAAATAATTTTGTGGCTTTTGTGTTTCGTCGACTCCAAGTGCAGCACAGTAACATATACAGATGCTTTGGTTATGACTATTATTAAGGTTATTATTACATACTGCATAACAGTGGTTCCGATTTACCTACAAATTGCACTTAAATACAGACGGAGGGAATGGATCTTGTTCGAAACCCGTAATTAGCGAAGATGAACATTGTTCCATCTGTGAGTATTAAAGTGCGTTCCACTTTCAGGAGGCCTCACAGCATCGATACCGACGGCAGAATGTGAGGACGCGCTCATTATCACTCCACTCCCAGGCACGTTGTACTTTTACACGGGAAACTCGACAGACTGGAAATTAAAATGTGCCTATGAATTGTGAATTAGACATTTTAAATTCAGTTTCTGTTCTCATAAACATCACGTTGCATAAAGACGGGATAGAGAGCTGAACGTCTCCTTGTAGATACACGGCTCCAGCATTGGAAATTCCCAGACATTAGTGAGATCTTGACAGTGCGGGCAGCGTAAAGGCACTGTACACTAAGCATTAATACTTACTGAGGCAATTAGGCAATTCAAATGTTTATTTCGCAAACCTAAATGTCTGAGAAAATTAATATTTAGGAAACTTCAAAAATGGGCAAGTCCGGTGGCCTGTACTACGAAGTGGGGTTACTGGCTTACGGGGTAACTTGTCGGTTTTAAGGTGGCACAGTTTAAGTGGACTTAATATTCGTTCACCTACATTTTGCCCAGACTACCTTAAACCCGACAAGTTACCCCAATAAGCCAGCAACCCCGCTTCATAGTACAGGCCCCTGATTGGAAGTTAGACGTGTACTGATAAACGTAGACCTTCAAAATGTAAATGGATGTTTAATTAATCTGGTTCCATCACAATCCCAGGGCGTCTTTCCCGCTTGCAAATTGGGTTAAAAGCATCTTCTGTCTGACAGCTCGTCTCGCTTCCGAGCTCGGCGAGACAGCTACAGCGTCTACAGAAAGTAGGGAGCTTTAGAAAAAGGTGTCAGGGTGAAAAAACTCATTCGAGTGCGGAGGGGGGCTCATTTCAAAGGACTTCATGATTAAATGGCTTCAGTACACATTCAGCTCTATGAACTGGAAATACTGAAGCTTTTATACAGTGTAGAAAGCTCGGGGTGGATTGGTAACAGGAGGATAAACTGACTGAATGCTGCAGCAAACCCACATCTTTACAGTGAGTGCGTCGAAAAAGCTAGTGGGTGGAAAAATGACCCTTTTTAGCAGGACTTATGTTTGGGAGCTTGGACCCATCATGGCTGTCGTGCCATCTGCAACACCCCCAGCCAGCTCCCCCCGTCACGAGTTAAACACACAAGAAAATAAGGCACAGAGAAAGATTGACGGCACCATTCGATGGAATATTCCTTTATCTCATAATTCATGGCGACCAATTAGCAAAATGTACAGTTTGTCCAAGAGAGGAAAAGCTCCGCGTCTCCAAACATTACCAGCCCCAGCTGGACCTGGGAGTAGCCCCCATGTTTTTGGCAGAGAGGGGGGCAGACAGAGAAGGGGGTGGGGAGTTCAGAGTGGCTTCACGGACAGAGGTAGTGACGTGTGCGTTGGCCTTAGCATGGAGGAACCACGAAGTTCACAGGGATCTTCTGCAAGAGCAGCGTCCACCTTCTATTCCACAGGAGACCAGTTACACATGCAGTGGCATTAAAATGTCAATCAACTAAAACCGAACCCCCTACATTAGCGCTTCAGCTGCTGCACCGATAATCATGCAGTGCAAAAAAACTTAGATGTTTACACAGGTTCAGGTCAGACGGTAATACACAACTTGTTTTTACCAAAAAAAGTGTGCTGAACAAATACAGCACTAAAACACAAATACACAGGGAGTGTGACCATCCTGGCTGGATCCAAAAGCGCACAGACAGTGACTCACATGACCACGTTTCAGCCAATAAACAGGCGGCTTCCGCCACACATTTAACCAATAGGTGAGCAGTATCAGGAAGGGTGAACTGTAGCACAACCAGGAAGTGATTGTTGATTCGGAGACATGAACCGCCACGGAGGAGGACTGCGGGAAAGTGAAGGCTAACGGACCACCGCTGAGCTCACCCTGCCCTCCTCTCTGCCTCCACACCACGCCACAAACACATGACTCGTATGAACCAATAAGGTTTGCTCTCGTTTACGCAAAACACCGTTTTTCCTCCATCCCTTGTATATACACAAGTCTTAAGCTTTATGGACATTAACTGGCATCTGTATGAACAGACATTTGTACAACTTGTTTCTATTTTAAATATACGCCCCCCCACCCCCCCTGCCAAAAATAAAACCTAGTGCCGTTCCACTGACTCCTCCCACTCATTTCTGGAGCTCCTTCATCCTGTTGAGGGCGCTGCCGGCCCGGAACCATTCGATCTGCGTGTCATTGAAGGTGTGGTTCAGCTGTATGGTGTCCTGGCTGCCATCACTGTGCTTGATAACGGCTTTCAGGGGCTGTGAGATTTGGGAGGGGGGGAGGGGACGATGACCTCATCAAAAAGTCTGACACTGTGGCAAATTCAGTAACCAAGTAACAAGGACATTATTAATAAAAACAAAATTCCTTCCAGAGTGAGCAGGAAATTCAAGACACGCATGCATCACAGCATGCCAGGGCGCCCCTACCTTGCCCGGGGTGAACTTCTTGAGGCCGGTGATGGAGATCTTGTCGTCGGGGCGGATTTTGTCGTAGTCGTGGGGGTCAGCGAAGGTCAGGGGCAGCAGGCCCTGTTTCTTCAGGTTGGTCTCTGAGGGAAAAGAGCGAACCGTTCGCCATTTAATTCCCAGGATGCATTTCTGCGCAGCACTCGGAGCGTCGGCTGGGCTGGGCTGGGGGGGGTTCGGGCGGCGGCGTACCGTGGATGCGGGCAAAGCTCTTGACGATGATGGCGCGGCCCCCCAGGTGGCGAGGCTCCAGGGCCGCGTGCTCCCGGCTCGAACCCTCGCCGTAGTTCTCGTCCCCCACCACAACCCACTGCACCTTATTTTTCTGTGGGGGGCGGAGGTGGAGATTAGGGGTAGTGCCGATAGAGACACGAGTGCCGCCCACATCTCTGCCGTTTAGTCCACGCCCCCCCCCCCCCCCGATGGGTGTCGGTTGTCTCCTCCGGCCGCCTAATTACTGCAGTCATGTGCATGAAGCAGAAATTCATAGCTGGCTGACAGGAGCTCTGGGTGTATTGATCCCTCAGAGGCTCTTGTGAAGCCCCCCCCCCCAGGCTTACCTTGTAGTGGCGGGCCACGTCGGGCACGCCCCCGTGCTCCCCCGACAGCTGGTTGCGGACCTTGTTGACGGCGTCGTTCTCGATGTTGACGGCGCCGATCAGCAGGTTGTTGGAGATGTTGTCCAGGTGGCCGCGGAACTTCAGCCAGGGTCCGGCGGCACTGATGTGGTCGGTGGTGCATTTACCCTTCACCTGGGGGGGGGGGGGGGGGGGGGGCGCATTTGGGGAGCGGCCGGCCAAGGGAGGGGGAACAGAAAAAAGGAGGAGGAATGGAAAAAAAGGGACGACAAAAGCGAGAAGAGAGTAGAAAGAAAAAAGGATGGGAGAAGAAAACAGGGGGAGGATGAGAAGTAGATAAAGGAAAGAGGAGATAAGGAGAAAAAAGGAGGAGGAAAAAAAAGAGGGAGGACATAAAAAGGAAAAGGGGAACCAGGATAGGAGAAAGATTTGAAAAAAAGAAGTTGCAAAAAAGGAAGAGGAGAGGAATAGCACGCACACGTCCGGGTCTCGACCCCACACCTACCTCGATGAGCACCCTCACGTCCTCCGGGTCCAGGCCCCCCCCCCCCCGTGAGGAGCGCCCGCCGGGCCGGGGGGCCGCGCCCCCCCCCCCGGGGGGGGGGGCCCCCGGGCGGCGGGGGCGCCGCGCGCCGGGGGGG
>JABFDZ020000097.1:6574211-6597419 GCA_019775955.2 Pollimyrus isidori | reverse complement strand
TTAAGGGGGGGGGGGGGGGGGGGTTAAATTCCTTCTCAAAGGTCCACGTTTGACTGTTCAGTCAGGCTGGGATCCAAACAGTGACGTTCTGATCACAGGCACGGAGACCAAGCCCACGGAGTCACTCGCCGGCCCATCTTAAGACCATACCAAACGATGCCAATGTACAGACCCACTACATCTCAAGACCAGAGCAAACGATGTATAGAAATGCAAGCCTTTGGAATGCCTTGTCTATAAGGAAGACATTCATGCAGAAAAAGCTTGCAAAAATACAAATCCTGCACATGGAATAAAAAAGCTGATCCTATGGGGTCACCTGAGAAGTTCACATTTTACAATGAACCACCATCACATGGATAAATGTTCAATAACAAACTTTTTTTATTCAAAGTAAAACATTACATTCAATAAAAACTGATAATTAGCTATACAGCTGCATTTATGTATCCATATAATTTGTCAGTTACATGTTCTTGTCTTCTTGGAAACCTCACAAAAATCACTGGAAACCTATAAAAACTAAAATCAGGTGAATGATTAAGCCTATTCATATAAAAAAGACTCCAGCTTCCTACCATCTACTGGGCTTCAATCTGAATGAGTCACAATTTGAGTATCAGAAACAGAAGAAAATAAGAAAATCTGGCACTGGAGGGCTTGATAAATTCAGTTTAGCGTAAAGTAACTTGAAGCAAGCAGATAAAGGTCACACCTAAACCAAACCAAACTCAGTTTTAGGAGTTAATCAAAAATACTATTTACCTTCCCAAGGGATGTTATAATTCACCGTTTAACCGATAAGAATTCTTCACCAGTTTAAACGGTTATTTTTTTTTAAAAAAAAGGTTACAAATTTCCAGTGTGGAAAAGCATAGAATGCAGAAGGTGACATCAGACCGATTCTCTGCCGCTGTTCTCGGTCTATAGACTGCGCACAAGAACACAACACAGCAGGTCGACCGACATATTGCTATTGCTGAAGAAAAATCTGTAGACAAGCTATCAGGGTTGAAGTGGGCTATAGTTATTTTTATTGTATTTTATTTTTGAGGCATGAACATGACAGAATTCCTTCTTGTTAAAACGTTGGCTGCTGATCATTAATTCGGCTAGATTAACCATTCGCGATAGCGGAGCTGGTTTTTGTGACAGAGCTCTCCATGCTTCACGTTAAAATTTGTGCAGGCTGCTTGCAGTTCATTTGAGTTTTACAATAGTTTACTACACGGGAGATGTAGGCTGTGCCGGACCGACACGTGAAACGGACTGTATGTTTTCTTCATCATTGCAAAGTATGCCAACTTCATGACTTATGTAAAGAACCTAGTGTTTTCACTCGGGAAAAAATAAAGCACTTCTAATTTTTAAAGCATTTCTTGTATTGGTATTTGGTGCCGGACACGCATCCATTAAACAGTCATTTTCTTCTTATCGGTTAACGGTTAATAGTCGATTGACGTGTGTCAACTATCGGTGACGAAACAATCAGAAATGGGCATTCCAAATTCCCCATCATGGCTTGGAGGGCCCCCGCAACAAGAAGACATGCTATATCCAATTAATATACTGAAGTTAATGTTCAAAATGCGAAACAATATACACAGAAAATGGAATTGAACCGTTAAGAAAAAGTTGTTACTGAACAAGACAAGACTGATGACACTTAACACAAACATTTAGACAAAAAGAATCGTGATACAAGCTAGCGGGTTATGAAAAGATGCTTATGTAATATTATAGCTAGATATCCGTCTAACTCTCAAGCAAATTATAGGCTTAAATCAAAGTGAGTCATAGGACCCAAAGGCAGCGTTTTCTCCCCAGACAAGTGTAAACACACTGCTTAAACGGGCGAGAAAGACGCACGGACTACATGCCAATAACCTTGTGATCACCTTGCAATAGCTAACCGGCTAGCTTATCTATTCATCCATGCCACCTGCATTAAAGACATCTCTAGCAGAGGTCGGACACTAATGAGACGTGCAGATAATTTCCGATTTATTGTATTTGAAAAACCTAGATAAAATAATACGACGCAATTAACTGATTAGACAGACCACATAGGATGACCTATGTCAACATCTAGGAGGTATTGAGGTTCCCCAATATATTCCCATGTTCCCAAAACTCCTTCGCTAATTTAATCCTGTTATAATTCACACATTCAGATTAAAATAATGCTTTCAGTGCAAGCAAGGTTAAAGTCGCAAAAAATCTCTCACCTGAAGCCGGGTTGCAGTAAGACAATACGTCGCCATTTTGTTCACTGACAAAGATGTGTCGCGCTAGGATGACGCTGAATCTGACTTTTAAAGCTTTGCGTGCACCCATCACGCATGCGTGATGCAGATCTTTCGTAGCACGACCTATGTGTTCGTTCAAGTTAACAAACTGAGCAGAAATTTTAGTGCTCCTTCTTTTGAAGACATTAATAATAGATTAGCATGCGCATCGATGTACTTGTTTTTTTTGTCTGTAGTAAACAAGCATAAATAATATCATCCAACATTAAATATAAAATAATTCATTAAGAATTACGTCTGACGGAGTTTACATGTTCTTTCGGTATGTGTTACTTACGAGTACTCCACTTGTACAAACATACCGCACAGGTCAGTTAGTGATTCTGAATTGTTATGCTGTGAAATAAGTGTACGTGTACCTCGGTATCTGAGGCTGAGCAGAACGATATCCAGGGCAGCTATACTCTGAATATGCATCTCTACGGAGCTTGTAGTGTCCGTGGTATATTCTAAAATGGAAATTTTACTACATAAATAAAGACGTTTCTGTATTACAGCAGGTATTGGTGTCAAGATGTCTTTTAAAGTAAATATAAGTTAAATAAAAAAGTTAAATAGATGTTGCACAGCAGGTACGGATAATAACGGGAAACTGCATTACTAGTTCCTCAATACTCCACTCCGATAGATGGCAGTATGCATTTCCTCGTTAATCAAAACCAATACAACGCGTCTTGTTTGACGCATGCGCATTTAATTTACAAAATTAATAAAAATTTACAAAGTTACTAGCAGATTTATAATATAATAGTGCTATTGTAAAATATATTTGTTGTATAATTCCAATAAAAATCTTCACGTTTATATTATTCATGATTTAGTGTAGCATATTATTTTCTTTTTTTAAGTTGAAAGGTCACACTCAGGTCGGAGTTCATAGGAGTAACTTGCGCCAGTACCTTTACGACCAGCTCAACATGGCCAAGCATCATCCAGATTTGATTTTCTGCAGAAAACAAGCTGGCGTTGGTAAGATTTCACTTTTGATTTTCACCGATTAGTTCTGTCACGAATGAGGAAATGTACTATCGAAGTAAAGGTAAGGGTGTATAAGAATATTGGCATTGTTTACCAGCGAGCCGGCGTGTATCAATCGCCGTTGCTGGCGTTTGGAGTAGATCGGTTATTTCCATTATCATTGGACATAAAAAATATTATTACTTTAACTTAGGGCGTTGTTAAAGTAAGGCTGGTTAAGAATATATATTATACTTATAAAGTAAGTAGAAACTGAGTATTTTAATGTCTCAATGTCTGCCGCTTCAGTAGCTTGCTAATATGTTTATACCACACAAAGATTGAGGAAACCTGAAGTTTTTAGACTACTACCTTTTAATATCTGCTATAGTAAATACTATGGCCTACTCCTCATTTGGTATAATGAATCGGGTTTGGTAAATATAATATGGTAAAAACAATGTAGACGTGAAACCTTTTCTAATTTATTATATATAAATGTTTTTCTATGTTATGCTTTCAGCTATTGGAAGATTATGTGAAAAATGTAAGTACTTTTTTAACTTCTGCACTAAAACCTATATCTGGCTTTAGCGCTTCATCTTATTGACATTTTTGAACGTACAGTTTAAATTTGTGTAACACTTTACGGTGGTTATGGACCTATAAATCTATCCATCCATTTTCCAAACCGCTTATCCTACTGGGTCGCAGGGGGTCCAGAGCCTTTCCCGGAAGCAACGGGCACGAGGCAGGGAATAACCCTGGATGGGGGCCCAGCCCATCACATGGCACAATCACACACCAACCACTCACACATGCACACCTACAGGCAATTTGGCAACTCCAATCAGCCTCGGCATGTTTTTTGGACTGTGGGGGGAAACCGGAGTACCCGGAGGAAACGACATGGGGAGAACATGCAAACTCCACACACATGTGACCCAGGCGGAGACCAGAACCCGGGCCCCAGAGTGTGTGAGGCAACAGTGCTAACCACTGCACCACCATGCTGCCCCTGGACCTATAAATCCTTAGATTTATATATAGTAATCATTGACCCCACCCCCCTACCCAGGTGATGGGAAGTGCGTCATCTGCGATTCCTACGTAAGGCCCTGCACGCTGGTGCGTATCTGTGATGAATGCAACTACGGATCGTATCAGGGACGTTGTGTCATCTGCGGAGGGCCAGGAGTGTCTGATGCCTATTACTGCAAGGAGTGCACCATCCAGGAAAAAGATGTGAGCGTCACACTTTTCTAACTAATTAGTGAATTTTCTGTGAGTTATCAGCGATTTAAAATGTAAAATTGTGTCTAAAAAGACACTAAATCAGCATGTATCTAAGACTTTATAATTCTGATGTGCTATTTTGGTTTTTATGATTTTGTTACTGGTATGAAGCCTCTATCATCTTTGCCTGGCTATGTTTCGTATGTATGTGTAAAGCTCTTTCGCTCACTCATACGGTCATGCATATTTATATTTTAATGCTCTTAATGTTGGTCATCTTAATATTTTATGTTGCTAATGTGGAAAAAGCTTTTCGCCTCATTTGGAGACTGCACCTCCATCTGTACATGCAAAGAAAACCATTGCGATGTGTTCGATCCCTTTCCTGTCCTGCTGCGCAGAGAGATGGCTGCCCCAAGATCGTGAACCTGGGGAGCTCCAAGACCGACCTCTTTTACGAGCGGAAAAAATATGGCTTCAAGAAGAGGTGAAGCTGCGGACCCAGGAGGGAGTGCGGACGTCAGCGGTGCGCCTTCTCTGCATCGCTGTTCCGAGCCATTTTTTTCTGGTCTGTTTTTCACAAAAGTTTTTGAGCTTAATAAAGTGTTTTCAGTTCTTTGTATCATCGTCAGTTTTGTTTCTTCTGACTGATCAACAAATGCATAAAACCCAAATGGTGTAAATCTATATACTGAGGTGGATTAATACAATTTACTTTTCAAATGGTCTCTGAAAATGTAAACTACATTATTCATGATGAGTGGACTCTCTTTTCAAGCTGACTATGTTGGCACCCAATTAGATAGTATTTTGTCCTTCAGCCAAATGAGGCTCTGTGGCCATGTTATTGCTTATACTTTTGGCAAAACACAGTGCGCTTCCATTATTATGAAAAGACCAGCTGCCCTGATGTAATCTGAGGTTTTTTGGTTTGGTTTTTTTCAGATGCACAATTGCAATGATTTACGTTTCAAGGCTGCGGCTATTTTTACATTTCGTGATTGCAATATGTTCTTATAAATATCACTGATTTATACATACAGTGTGCCCCTGTAGGTACGTTGATTGAAATTGAAACAGAAATATATTTTCCTCCTGCAGTCCTCAGTCATGTTATTAATGACATAGTAGCATTGTTTTTTACACCAAGGTTTTGACTCTCTAGATGAACCAGTGGGATATTTTTAAGGAAATGCCAGGAATCTTTACATAACTGCTGGTTTTTAAGAAAATTCATCTTTAGTAAATGTCAATCCATTTCAGATTATCTTGAAATTGCTTATCCTGGCCAGCATCACAAGGGTTAGTGTTCCAGTCCCAAGCTGCACAGGGTGCATTGTGGGTAGAACCACAGGGCAGACACTCACCAATTCGGTTATTTTCTATGGGCGATTTAGGGATTGCAGGTAGCAGGAGTACCTCAGTGCCCAGGAGGAATCTATTCGACACTGAGAGAGCATGCAAAACCCACTCGCAGGTTGGAGGTGGGATTCGAATCCATAACACTAGAGGCACCAGTGCTACCTCCTGTGCCACCAATTTTAGATAACAGTATTAAAAGAAATGCTTTACTTTCCACCTTCAAAAGATAATCCGTACGATACAGGTTATATAGTTACATGTCTTTTTAAATAACTTTAAGCATCATCACCAAACAAAATGCACAGAACGAGTCGTTAAAATAGCACATGCATCATTAATAAAAGATAACTTCAAAGAATCAATGAAATTGGGGAGCCACGCGAAAGTAGTCCCAACGTCAGCCGCGTCACGTAAGCCGAGAAGTCAGACGACCGACTTGGGTATAAATGCGCTCGACCGCGGCGGTGTAAACTTTTGCCTGGTTACTTCGTTTCCAGCGCACCGCCGCTGCAATCGGAGGTGCATTTAACTGTGTAAAAATCCAACGACAAATTAAAACGTTAGACCGAGCAGCTATAAATCGAGTCGGTTGTGGCACTAGACTCCCATGTCAGACTTTGGCAGCTTGCGGCACCTATTGGGGGAAAGCTTGACATGCAGTAAGTACGGAGCGCCGGTGAGGGACCATATAGCACTGAAGAAGTGTTATATTCAGTGATTTTAATATGTTATGTTAAAGCGGAAAAATCGGCTACAAAATTTGATCCTGTGCAGATAACCGCGGACATGTGTGTTCTCATTTTCTGGTAAGGTGTTTTCCCAGTTGACATTATACATTATGCGTGTAACTTTGGTGAAATAACAGTTATTTTTATAGGTCACATTCCGATCACGCCCTGAAATGATCTAAAATATTGCGTGCTGTAGCTTACTGGGCGCTCCTACAGTCTTGCATAATATCGCTGGAACAGCGTGTACCGCACAGGAAAGGGCTGTACCCAAGATTAATTCATTAGGGTACAAGCCTGTAATCATACCGCAGTTAGTTAATGTGCTGGAAAGTGTCGGCGATCTGAAAAATCATACAAAGATTGTTTCTGTCGTTTGTTTCATTGTAGTCTACATGTCCACAATAGTTTTATAGGGCATCCAATGACGGATATTCCTATTCATCGTGCCTTTTTTGTAGTGAGATTGGATATCACAAAATGGGTCAGTTTTAAAGATGACTCCAAAGTCACGATATTTAAGCAGAGTGATGTTCAAACTTTAATGGCTGCAAAAACGGTGATGTTATTGAATTTGTCCTGGTGTCCTGTACTGTCATGGACTCTGCTTTTTCTGTGAGCTGAATAGCGTTATTTCTACTATATTGTAACTATTACACATATCTGCCGTTTCCCCCTCACTTATCCTCTTATCACGCTTTATTGAATGCACATTAGCTTATAAATTTTGATATTTGTTCAGGAGACTACTTTGTGGCGTATAAAACATTGAATTTGAACCATTTCAGCGTACGGGATATTGTTGGTTAAGACTACGTTTCATGACCTTGTATACCACACAAAAACCCGAATGTATGTTTCCCTATGGACGAGGATTTTCCATTAAGGACCGCTCATCTTAAACTAAGCACTGCTGTAATAGCCCTAATTAGTTTGTCCAGTTCAGTATTACATTACACTGCTGGAAATATAGCGGTAACTACCTGGCTTATATTGAATAGATAAAGAGAGGAAACTAGTTTTACTGTGTTTACAATACAGTTCGTACAATACAGTTTGCATAAAAATACATACAAACTATGCATTTTAACTAGGGAATGGTTTGTCAAACCCCAAACGTGAATGAATTTAATAATATATTAACATAGATGGATAGATTTGGCAATTGTGTATTTTTATGGTTAGGGTTGCTGTAGTTACTGTTGCTACAGTAAATAACACCTTAGTCCTAGTATAACTGCCGGATTACTTTACAGTTTAACCATATCTGCTTTGCTCTGTCTTTGTTTTGTAAGAGCATTTCATGTCCTCTGTGTTCCCACGAGGTCACCTCATGTCCTGCCATTTACTTTGAATTTCTGTCTTCTGCAGATTGTGGTGACTGTGTATTGAGACGGCAGGGACGCTGTTGATTACTGATCCTGGGACAGTAGATGCCGCCCAGCTGAACAAATGAGTTCTACCCCACCCGTAACACCAAGTCACCCCCAGTGTTGTGAACTGGAGTAGCAGCCCAGTCGCAGGTTGTTTGAAGGACCGGCACTGGGAATTTTGGGATCGAGTGGTGCAGACACTCCAGAAGCATGCTCGGAGCCATCTGGCAGGTTTCCTAGACCGGGCCTAAGTGAATTGTCTTAAATCTGCATGTGGACGCACTTACATTATGAGGAGCAGTACTCAAGGTTGGTCCGTCCTGCAGTGATCTTCCGCATACCATTTGACTATCTGACTATCCACAATCCCTTTAGTAACTGAACAATCATAATCGAGCCACTGTATCACCTTCTGGGGCCCCTGAAGTCATGCATCTTGAGGTGAAGATTGCCTCGAACTTCATCGTTTCGTATCTGTACGACAAGCTGCCGCGTCGCCGCGCCGACATGTTCGGGGGGGAGCTTGAGCGGCTCCTGATGGCGCGCTTCGAAGGCCACTGGTACCCCGAGACCCCTCTGCGGGGCTGCGCCTTTCGCTGCCTGCACCTCGGCACTGCCAGGGACAGCGTGGTGGAGCTGGCGGCAAGGCGGAGCGGGCTTGACATGGCGGAGGTACGAGCCAACGTCCCCCCGGAGCTGAGCGTGTGGATTGACCCCTACGAGGTGTCCTATCAAATCGGGGAAAGTGGGGAAGTGCGAGTCTTGTACTCAAAAGACCCGTCTGCCCAAGTCTGTGACGTCGGGTGTGTTGACGACGAGTGTGTATTCGGCGACTGCAATGATGAGCTAGAGCTGGAAGACGAGCAATTAGGGTTCAATCCTAAAACACAGATGTTTATACCAGTAGTAGGCAAGGTCTCTGCAATTGGTGTACGGTCTCTCCCCAGCTCCCCTACACACTCCTCATCCCACCATAACTTTTTTGGATACTTTGACTCAAGTCCAGCTGCCAACAGAGCTATTAACTCCTCGAACAGCTCAACCCCCTCTCCTCCGAGTTCACGTCTGAATTATGGTCAGTCTCAGCCACAGCTTCCAGTTGCTTCCGACGGCCGTCCAGCCCCCCACCCCGTCACCTTTACGACTGCCAGCTTCGCTGCGACCAAATTCGGCTCCACCAAGATGAAGTGTGGAGGTACCGCTTCAGCAGTTGGGTCTGGAATCTCGCCTCAACCCGCCGTGCCCTCACGTTCCCCCGTTACCGTACCCCAGGCTGGACTAATAAAGCACAGGTCCTTCTCCCTACACTCATTTGGGAGTCCTACGTCCAGCCAGCTGTCTCCTAATGCCAAAGAGTTCATCTACCCAGTCTCCCCAGTGGGATTTAACTTTGACTCTGATGTCCCACCTCTGCCTGTCCACACCGCTCTTCCACATCCTAACCCTCTTCATGTTCACCCAACCTTTGGCCTGTTCTCGAGCTCCCAGCCAGGTCATTCAATGGGAGTTGTCAGTGGTAGAGGTGGAATTTCCTACCTGGAGAAGCCAACATTCATGGATGAAATTTCAGGGTACAACCTGCAGTACACCAACCACAGCTCCCAGCCTGTAGTACTGGCCAGTTAATGACTTTTGATGCATTTATGGGATGTTATAGTCGTGCTTTTGGCTTGTATACTATTCTCTTTCACGGTTTCCCTTGTGCCTGAGAGGCAACAGTCTTCCAGGATTGGACTTTTCACAATCATACCTATTTTCAGACTAGTGTTCATTCAACGATCTGTTTATAGTTTTTAGTTATGTTAATGGATGAAGCTGATGAGACCGGTCCATTTCGGAGCACTGTGGAAAACTAATGTAGTGGTGCTTTTTCACACTTATTCAGTCTGATTACTGCTGGTTGCGTTTTTTTCTCCTTCCAGGAAAAAAATCCGAATGATACAAGAGATCAGCCAGCTCCACCTTGAACAATAGGTTTGGAATGCAATATCAGAATGATCTTAATTTGACTGTTATTCGTGAGTTTTTTTGGTGTTTCAAGCCCAGTTAGTTTTTAAAGGTAGACATTTTAAACGCACTAGGTGGCCTTGAAACATTGATAATGTCACAGACTTTTTCCATGCAAAGTCACTGTACACTGAGGTGTTTTTGGCTGCTGTAACATGACTTTCGCATTGCGTTTAACTAGGACAGTCTGTGAGTGCAGTGACACATCGTGTCATGTGACTCCCAGATCGGATTACATGTCCCGGTGCTGGAAAAAGACTTTTCTGGGAATCTAGCAATCTGAGAATTTCTCTTCCTCTTTCAGGTTTTCTTTCTTGTACCTCAGGCATCTCAATGGCAGTTAGTACGTGAGAGATTGGGGAGAGGACGTCAAATGAGGGAAGGGATTTCGAGAAGGAGGGACGAGGATGCTGTCTAGCTTTGCTGTCTTGGGCAGGGAAGCCACACACACACACACACACACACACAGAGCCGCGTCCCCATCGGCAGTGTGTGAAGGTGAGAGTAGAGCGGGGAAGAGTGCAGATAAGCACTAGGGATGGTGATAAATGGCCCAACGTGACTTTGGCAGTGAAGGAGAGAGACTGCTGTTGGAGGGTGAGGCGGCTAGGGGGGGGGGTGAACAGGGTGTCCAGTCACTAAATAAAAAAAATTGATTTGAGTGACTTGAGCTTCCGTGCGTCGGCTGTTGTGCTCCGCAATATGGTTGTGACCCCGTCGCACGCCATCTATGCTTTTCTGATCGTGAACTCAAACTGTAAAACTGCTTTCATTTGCGCATGTATATGAATATGTACTTCGGATGTTTCCCATTGGCTGCTTGTATCCTTCCGTCCTTCCAGGTTACTGCCTGGAATGATGGGGGGGGGGGGGTACTATGGGTGTGTGTCCCATGCAGTGGGAAGCAGTGAAGCGTCGATAATGTGTCTAACCATCTAAGAGTCGAAGGGGTCATGAAGCAGTAGTTGACGGTTGACCATGGTGAGGAGAGCAGAGAAAGTGGCCTCCTTACCTCCACGGCTTCTGGATGTCTGACACAGGTTTCTTCTTCTCTAGGGAACACATTGAGAGAAGATCAGCACCACGAGTGTGATGGATGGGGTGATTTACTCTGTGACGTCTGTCACGGACGAGTTGTTGTTGTTGCACGGTTTTAACATATCGAGTAAGAGATGGATGATGATGAACATAAATGTTTTTTTTTCCTGGATGGCCGATTCTCACATGGTTTATTATTGAGTGTGATCATTTGGGTGCGTTCACCTTAAGGTCGAGTGTGATAAGGAGTTGCAGGATATCAGCATTAAAAATTCACACATGGTCTACAATCATATAAATGATATGTTATATTTGCTGTTTCATGGTTGGGATTCTTTAGTCTTCAGGCTTCATAGATGGACTCAGAAAATACACTGGCATTTAATGGTGAATGTAGGCTATCCAGTAGAATTGGTGGTGGCATAAAATGGAGGGAAATTCAATTTGGGTTTAGGCAAAGTGTGAATATGGGAGCAGCGCATCTCTCAGTCAGACTGTTGACTTGGCGACCACACAATCATAAGTCGATATGTCTTTTCATGAAATGCATTTCCTTTTTAGTTGTGTTCTTTAAGGGGCATCTATTAGAACACCAAAGGAAGTGATTAGATGTCACTCCCAGATCATTGTAGAGGGCATCCGTCCCTCTCTTTAACTACTTGACTGACCCTGTAAAGTCTTCTCCAGAGTTTGCAGTTCTATTGGACAAGCTGATGTAGCCGGATATTTCACTGAAAGCCGTTCAGGCTCGGGCGCCATAGTCCGCCGGCCGGCGCCGCCTCTCGGACCTCAACACGCCCCATTGTCGTCACGCACGCAGCCTAGATCAGTTGACATGTAATGCAAGTAAACATGCTCTGGAGGGTCCAATGGCTTCTTTGGTTTCCACCCTCTCTGTGTCTGAATCTGGATTAGCAGTCGCTAACAGAATGCCGATTCGGAAACGGCAAACCCCTTCATGTTATGAGCTTCAAAGGTCACTACTGCTCTCTGAATAGTGTTCCCCCCCCTGAGTGTGATTTTCAGTCTGCTTTTGAGTAGCATTCTGGGATGCTGTCGTAATCCTCACCCTACCTTAGGCTCTGATGTCAGACTAGACCAATGGAAGACAAGTGAAGAAGAAGCATTTGCACTTTTTTTTTTTTTTTTTTTTTTTTTGGACGTGCAATATTTTTCCTTGCGATTATGTGTCACTCGTTCCTGATGAATGGGCACCGGACATCTGTGAGCCAGTTTTTTATCATTGGTTTGGCTGCTCTAGAATTCAAAGCATCACAGGGACAGAGCTGAAAAATGCACAGATCCTTTATTTCGGTCTGCAAACTAATACAGTACTGTCTGCGGGTATGATGTGGTACTTGGTCTTTGCATTGTAGATTCTGTACCTGCCTGTTCCAGGAGACCCGTTCTGCGTTTTCCTCTCAGCGGGCTGATGCCTGCATTTTATTTTACCTGTCTTTTGTTTTTTTTTTTTTAGTTTTGTAATAAAAGACACCAATGCATGAAAGTCACCCCTTTGTGTGGCCTCAATGATTCGCATTATTTGAGGTATTGCTACCATTTAACATTGACTTTTTCAGGGCTTCCATGTGAATGGTTTCCAATTTTACTCCCTTCTCAGTGTTACTGGATATTTTCCTGGAGTTCGTGCTGAACGTGATGCTCCACAGCAGATCTCCTGGGATTTAACTGGACAATGGATCCATGGTCCTTTGCTTCTATGATACCTGCTTTCCTTCATGCGGTGGCAATCCACTACCTGTGTATAGAACCCAGAGTGTATTGGTGGAAATGTAGGACCACAGGAAGGAGCGGTATCTGCGTCTCTGTGGCGAAAAGAGCTGAGATCTGTGTCTAGATGAAGGTCTTTTTCGCTTGTTTTCGTCCGTTGGCCGTAACCAGCGCTGGGCCAATCTATCAACCTGAAAATCTGCTGCTTCCTGCTACCTCTGCAGCCTCCTTTCACTCCGTTTCCCTCGACATCAGCATCTGGTCTCATTTCAGGTCTTCAGAATGGCGGCGACGCGGTGACTCACTCTTTCCGATCTGGACGGCCCAGAGCGCGCGCCTTTCCGGACAAAGCTGCGGTTGGGGCCCGTCTGTTCATTCACAAGAGCCGCGGGCACCACACTCTGCCAGGGAGTCCTTGTCTGTGAATGGTGCCAATCTGCAGTGTGTGTGATTCTGTAAATGGGAGCCCATTGTCAGCTAAGCTCAGCTGTAAATGTGATGTTGGCCCAGGCTAATTCAATGCCCTCCGCTGCAAATAAGGCCACAAAAAATATCTTGGCCTTTGAAAAGCTAGTTTGGTAAAAATTTACATAAGGCCATGTCCTTAGTCATTTTTAAACACGTCCATAATGCATTTGTAAAACAAAGGCATTAAAGACACCTTAACAATGCAGTACTAAGCATCCTAAATGCTTATACCAACCATTATAAAGCATTATAAAGGTACCTGTAGTGCATTATAGATGAGAGCTTCATAAAGCATTCATGATGCATAATAAATGCTATAATAAATGGCTGAGTTTTGATAAATACTTTTAGCCGAGTCTGTGATGTATTATGAATGTGCTTATAACTATAATCATGGCCTTTATTATTACCTTTAGTTTTTTTCCTCCCCCTCAGATAATGCTATTGCCCTCTTCCCCTCTGTATCCCTACACTCCCTAACCACCTCACACCTTGTCCTCATTACTCTCCCTCCCGCTACCCTCACCCCCGATTACACAATTCCAGCCCAATATGTGCGTGGGTTACATAACGCACGGCCCTCACGCACAACCTAGGGACAATTACACCGGCGATCGTGGTCCGTCGGGCGGCCCATCGTGCCAGCGGGCGCCATAGAGGGCCCTCTTTGCTCTCCTCGGGTACTTGTCCGTGTGGCTCTCGCTCTGTCTCGGCCGGTACCCAGCCGCGTCGCCTCATGTTCTCGCATGCCAATGCAGTGGTTTTTACCGGAAGGGAAGAAACCTGTCGCATCGCCCGGTGTAGGAGATGTAGCATTCCCTCCCCGGGCAGGATGTATACGCTGGTGAAGAGGGAGCGCGGAAGTGGCGTATAAATGAAATCCTTCATAATAGTCCATCGAGCGGGCAGTAGATTGTGAATGGAGCTCGCAGGCGTGACGCTCTTCACAGCCGCTGTCGCGTGTCGGAAAGGGGCACGTCGCTCCCGCCGGCCTCTTCTGCCAGTTAATAGGGCGCCGTTTACGTAACACCCCCCCCCTTGCTGCCTTGACACGCACGCCGCAGCGAGCCCCCATACTCAGGTGTGCCAGCAGAACAGGGAGCTAAAGCTGCAGTCTGTCACAGATAAAAATGGGACATTTTATCTGCAGCATCAACAACAAATGGAGGAAATGGCACAGATTCAGAATAATACCCATGGAGGCTGCCAGCGAGGGCTTCTGCTTACAGATCAGACTGGAGGATTCAGTGTTCGGTGGGGGGCGGGGCGCTTATAGCCATGATGTCGCTATTTTAATTTGGCACAAATGTGTTACCAATATTAAACCCTTATGTTTATTACAGGAGACATTCAGCACCATTGCTAATAGATAAATACAATCCGTTTTATTTTCAGGTTGCTTATCAGACATTTATGTAACTCCTTACATTATTTACAATATAGTTCACAATGGGTCCTCTGAGCCTGGAACCTGCAACACGCCGGTCACAATTCGTGTCCATCATGCTACCTTGTTAGTTTCCATGGTGAGAATGAATTTGCAATCTGAATAGTCCAGGTTATGATACAAAAAAATAAAGCGTAATTTAAACAAGAGCCTATTTTACACCAAAAACCTGCAAATTTAGGTTCTCTATTCATACATTACAAAAAAATAACATCAAATGTACCTCAAACCTTGGTAATACAAACAGGAAGCAATACATTAGCACATTGTAAAGAAAAAAAATACACAATATTGTTTCAGCACTAAGCCCAAAACTTAAGTATCAAACAAAATTATACCTGTACATCAATTAACAAAAGATAAGTGATGGCCCTGATATAAAGTCGAGTTTGGTTTCTGATATGTAACAATCCTGCCCTGCTTTCGGGTGAACAAGCCTTTGTGCTGCTGCATGGGCTCAAGACACTTAAGGGTTTAGGTCCCTGCGAGGTCGACACGTCCAGTGCGTCCAGTGAAAGGAGGTCCGGTACAGTGCCGGTTCAGCACCACCAGCCTCTCCCTCTGGCCTCTCCATCCAGGCTGAAATGACCTCGTTCGATGCATCGCGTCGCGAGTTCAAACGCAGAGTGTAATTTTGGCATTTACCCCCCCATAAAGACGCCGTTTCCGCCATTTCAAAACACCTCTCCGGTTCCACATCACTGGAAAAGAAGAGGGTAAACCTGCCCACAAGCCCACTGAGGTAAACAGGGGATGAGACGAGTGGGGTGGGGGGGGGGGCCTTCAAATCAGACTTTCATCGCTGGGTGTCGTATTATTTTTTATTTTTCTTTGTAGATTCTAAGAAATGTATCTCTTTAACTTACATAAATATACATACATGCTTCCACATGGTAAGACCATTCTGGGAGCCATTATATACTTGGAAATTTTAATTCTTAGAGGGATTCATCACCCACCCCTCACATCTGACTAAACTGGACAGCCCTGACGTACATTTGGGGGGAAAATATACACATGTACATTGTTGTAGAGCAAGTATGTATATATGAGAAAATGAGTGATCGATATCTGGTTTTCCCAATAACAAATACAGAAACCAGTTTTCTTTGATACAACAATGGAACGAATAGCCTATAATTTAACATTTATCTAGAATATAAAAGAGTACATCCAGAGAAATGTACATCCACCTTTTAAAAAAACATACAAAAAATTAAAAACGTCCATTTTAAAAGTCAGAAATTTTCGAGAAGTTATTGCAAAGCTCGACCGAACAGTCTTTGCGGGCCTTGGAATTTCGTCTTTTGAAATCAGCCCACGCGTCTCGCTGTGAAGAGCAGGGCTACGCGAGCAAACGTATCGCCCCCTTACCAGGCTCCCGTTGAAATGAATTATTCATAAACACAGAAAGAACAATTTCACAGACAGACAGACAGACAGACACACACACACACACACACACACAAAGACCGACGACGACGGCAAAAAAAAGGACATATCAATAAAAAGAAGGAAACACTAACCGTAAACACAACACCGCACGCTTTCGTCTGCCATTTGTCAGCCACACACACGCCAACTTCCTGTCCTCTTCTTTCTCCCGCTTCCGACATCTGCTCAGTGTTTTTAGTCCTCTGCTTAATTTATGTATTTATTAATTCATTTATTTCACTCCCCCCCCCCCACCGCACCACCACAAATGAATCAATAAATCGATAAATCCTCACTGGTCTTCTACCGCTGTTTCGACTGGGGCACTTGAGGAGGGAGGGGGGAAAAAAACACAAATGTCAGTCACCAAATACACGGGGGGGGGTGGAGAACTGAAATTGTATTTTTTAACAATCAGCTATTTTTGAAAGTTGTGGATTCCAAGCGGCATTATCTGGAATTCCCAGAGTTCTGTGCTGTGCAACACAATCGTCTGCGGCCTTCTGATAACAACTGGAATCCATTTCGTTTTGGCCGGGATGCCTGACTGACTGACTGACTGACACTCCCGGCCTACAGCAGCATATCAGATATGCACCGAATATGTTTGTGTATCACGTGTGAATGCGTACACGCGTGTCCCGCTCGCCCGGCCACCATAACGCGTCTGTACTGTCCCGTGTGAGTGTCAAGAGTGGCCGGCGAGTGTCGCCGCCCTAGTGGCCGGCGGCGGATGTGTAAGCCGTCCAAACCCTCGCCCGCTGGTGCCCGCCCTTACATGGGTCCGTATTTGGCCTCGTAGCGGGCCACGACGTTCTTGCAGCGCCCGTAGTCTTTGCGGAGCTCGGCCACCTCCTGGCGCAGCGCCATGTTCTCCTGCTCCAGGAAGGCGGCCCGCACGGTGATCTGGTTCTCCTTCAGCCGGCGGGCATCGCGGGAGCGCTTCGCCGCCATGTTGTTCTTCTTCCGCCTCTGCCAGTACTTCTCGTCCTGCAGCGGTTGAGCAGCGATTGGTTTAGAGGTCAGTGTGGCGGGAGGAGGAGGGGAGGTGGATGGGAGGTGGGGGTCCCCTCCACCCGCAGCAAGCCCGCCCCTTTCCCACGTTACCTTCTGTTCCTCGGGCACAAACACCTTCTTCGCCTTCTTGATCATCGGCTGCGGCTTCAGCTCCTCCTCGGAGAAGCGGTGCTTGCGGGGGTTGAAGAGCTCCCCCCCCGGCACGCTGGAGAGCACCAGGTCGGTGGGGTCCGGCTGGAAGTTCACCTCCACTTCAATCTCCTCCGGCTCGATGGAGGTGGGCGTCACGCGCTCCGCTTCTTTGTCGACCTCTTGCAAAATAAACAAAAAAAAATCCAAGACACACGTGGGTTACTGGCTTCGCCGGTACTGGGCATCTGCTTTTCAGTATAAAGTGCCACATTAACGGTGCCGTTTTTCAGATCAGGCCTGAGTCACTTCCTACCTGTGAACTTGTTTGTGCTTGTGATACCTTCATCGTTTATTAATGAACCCCCGTGACAGTTGCCATGTCACTGATCCTCACCTGCACTGTCCTCAGCCTTGGTCGTGTTTTCCGCCGCCGACACGGTGACTGTAACCAGCTGCTCTTCACCCCGGTCCAGCTCAACCACGGGTAGCAGGGGGGTGTCGGCGGTGCTGTCCAGGCCGGACCTGGCAGGGGACGTCTCCCCAGAAGGCTCCTGGGATCCTTCTTTGACCTGGTCCTTCTGCTGGTCCTGCTCCAACGGCGCTGGGATGCCATTCTCTAGCAGAAATTCGTCCAGGTCCATGTACTCCAGGTGGAAGGTCTCTCCATCATAAGGGATGGTCTTGTCCCATATAGCAGGGGTTAAGGAGGCGGAGGGGCCCATACCACCGCTGCCCCCGCCTAATCCAGCACAGTCTCCATTTCCTGCTGCGCATAACAGATTCTTGTCCTTTTCTACAGGAGGTCGGGTTCGGTGGCACGGTGACAAAGCACAATAAAAGCGAATGGAGGCAGGGGTTAAAATCAGCCGTATTTCAAGACAATTAAACCATTTACGTTTCAAGTAAACAAGCGCGTAGCCGCAAATATTTTGGAGCACCTATCAGAACCGATACACTTCCCTGTGCAAGACATTTAACTTTTTTGAACTACGTCAAAACATGGCAAAACTATTTTCATTAACATAGTCCGGCGGGATGAAATCGATGCGTGAAACTGGCACCCCTCCCTTGGTGCGCTTATGCTGTTCTGCTGCCCCTGTTTGTGTACATCGTGTACTATAATCCACTACGCCGCACGGGCTGCAAGATGTCTGCCCGAAGACCACACTCGTTCACACTCGGCTCACTTCGGCTCTCCGTACAACCAAGTAAACACGCACTGCCATCCCAGTAAATCCCAAAACGCAACCGTGACTTACCGTCGTCACCGTCTTCGAGTATGTTTGGTGGGGGAATTTCCATTATCTTCTTCAAAACAACGGGAAATGAACTCGGGGGACCGGAGACAGACTCCAGGGAAACAGTTACGGTCGACTCCTCGGGCATTGTCGACCAGCTAGGGAGATGACTTAACGATCACCAGCAAACTAAGAATCTGCTGCTTGATCACATGCAACCCGATAGTAGCGAATTTCCTCCTAATGCATGTATCTTTCTGTTCAGCCCCGACCCGTGTTTGTCCTTGGGTCCGCTCTCAGACCCGAATTAGACTATCAAAACAACGACACCACAAACCACTCCTGCGCTTGACCTGATTCCCCGGATTGTGGACGTAATTTCGTTATTCATGAGAACTACGCCCCTTCCAAAAAGCACCGCCTCCTTACACCAATAGGTTATACATCCATCATCATGAATATTCATTTTTATTTACGCCCGAATCGATACAGTTCCCATACTTTCAACACTGCAGAGCTCATCACTGGCCTGAGTTGAAGTCATTTTACAGCCAGTTACCACGTGTGTAATTTTAATCTAAACACTCATCAACTGGTATATCGGAAAACCTACAATTACAATTAGCATACATAAAAATGATTTGTTTACTAGTGTCGTCTCCTGTTTCGATCTGAGTGATGTGTCGCTGACGATCTTCTAGTTTGTCGTAAAACAAACAAAACTTCATTCAGGTACTCACTTGCGATACTGGAAACTTCACATATTAATACATCATAAAATGCACCTTGTCCGTGAACATCTTGAGTTTTTTAATTAAGTGTAACAATAGAGACAGCATAATGACAGTACATATTGCAGAAATCCATAATGAATTTTAGTAAACAGTACCCCCCCCTCCACTACCCTCGTTAGGATAGGGGTAAGTGGTTAGAAGGATGCATGGCATTTAAAGCAAAAATTACTCGAGAGTTGTGAATATGAACACAGCTAATTAATTCTGTTTACAGACGCCACGTCGTTTTAAATTCGTTGGTAACCTTAGTCTTTCACGTGGTCAAGCACATGCATCTTAACACGTCAATTGAATGCAGTCCATTCAATGCAGCAGCTACATTAAACGTGTCACACGTGTGGGCGGGGCTGCAGTGTTCGGGAAGAGTCAAAACACGCGTCCCGTGAGGCCGTGCATGTTTGTAATACTGACATCTGAATCTGAAGGATTCGCAACAACACGATTAATTACGTTAATGCCCTCTTAATTAATGGAGCGTTAAAAAAATCCAGTGCTATGCATTTGGAATAGCTGCACAATGCTCGAGAATCGTTTACATGCAGTCAAATCAACCACATATCCTCCTTCACATACACGCACAGTAGGTAGGTTAATGTCCCAGTAAAATTTCCTTGGAAAACTATTAAAACTAAATATAGAACTGCGCGATCACCTTTATACACTCACAGAATTACAATAACTTAGACTGGAACTGCGCGCACACCCACCACGCGCCTGTGTTATTCACAGTACTGCAGTGTGGTTTTCAGCAGGAAGTGTGCAAGAGAACATTCTGTACCCAACAGCATTCCACCACTTCTGTTTTTTTCCCTCCAATATATTTTTTGAAATCCTATTTTTAAAAACAAAATCACAACAGTAAACTCGTTAAAATACATTAGCACGATATGTTATACTGAGAACCTTCCTCGATTTTAACGGAGAACTTTGGCTATCTATAGAAATGCTTCCTCAATGTCAAGTTACTGTACTTCAGAAAGCACAACAAAATGGGTCAGTCCTTCACTGCGTAACTAGGGTACTGATCCTGGAGAGTCAGTGAATTACTATTGCATTCAATTTAAACAAACAAGCGTTCTGTTGGATGCATACTTAAGTAACTTACTATATACAACTTTCTGTAATAAGAATAAAACAATTAATCGATCAGTGCAAAAATTCACATCGTTTACGTGTCATCTTTTGTTATCGATAAAACTTCGTTCATAATCATGCTGTTTAATGTTGATTACACCCAAAATATTAATATTTACGCGTATTAAGTTAATTCACATAACATTAAAATGAAGTAGCAAAAGTTATTCAATATGCATGTTTACATAATTTGTAATGTAGACCGCCAATTATAATGTGTAAATGGTGAGTTGTTTTCATATACATTACTTAAACAGTGGGATTATAGGAAGTTCTGAATTTCTAGGATACATAGGGGAACTTTAGCGCACCGCCTCAGACAATGGAACAGCACCACCTACTGGTCAGAGTTACGAGGTGCCACACTCGATTGAGAAAGACGACATTGACTTTGAAAAGATAGCACCAACTTTTTTTCCTTACGTGAAAATATTGATGAGTTTTTGATCTGGTAGCGGTATCTACCGAACAATCATAATAATAGACCGTTTTATGAGTATCTTATTTCACTGTTACTCACCGTATCTCACGCGATGCTATTCCAAAATAGCAATTGCACCATTATATTACACGTGTGTCCACAACTACAAAGCTGTTCATGATGGACTGTCTCTTACTTATGATATTTATGTCTGACAACTACGCTATTCTTAATCTATATGGTAAAAAACCCTAGTCTCTAAGTAATTTTTGCTCTGTATCTGTAACAAGCGTCAATAAAGATGAATTTTATTTTATTACTATGAGAGCAACCATCAAAACATTCTCTTTCGGTATTGTATGTATTTGGGTGGCTGATTTAGACCACGGCATAACAGGCGCAATTGCATCCAAAGGTAAACTATATCAAAGTGGCTGCTACGGCGTCGCTGTATAATACTGTTGCTCATATATAGTAATCAAAACTATTAACGCATTAATTTTGGGAAACATGCTTACCGTCGGGGCCTAGGTTTGGGCAATCAAGCAGAGCTTTAAAAAGTTCTGGGATGTCACTTGTGACTTCGTGGATGGCATCTCTGGTGGAAGAACACATTTCCGACGACGCCCGGACAGCTTATTTTATCTTGATATCAGCAATGAAACCAAGAAATGGCACTTCAGCATCGGAAAATGAAAAATAGTTTTATTTCCCCGCTGGTTTCTGTTAATAAAAAAAACCTCACGAGTTTTTAACGCAGATCTGAGCTCAATCTACTATGATCACAAGATTTCTTGCGAATCCCAGTTATATAACCACACCTCCGAGACGCGGAACGGCAGAGAATTGACCAGTGACAGTTTCCGCTATCATCATTATCGCTGCAGGTGAGATACACGCGTCCAACTAGCGAACGCAAAGCAACGGAAAGTGCCACTACGACCGCATATGCTTGGTTACCTGACTGCACGACAAACTATGCGTGTGGGTATGAAACCACCTACTGTGGTGCACTACGGAGCGGGGTTACTGGCTTATCGGGGTAACTTGTCGGATTTAAGGTAGTCTGTGCAAGATTTAAGTGAGCGAATACGAAGTCCATTTAAACTGTGGTACCTTAAATCCGTCAAGTTACCCCGATAAGTATCCCCACTTCGTAGTACCGGCCACTGGTCGAATAAAACTAAAAAATCCGAGCTGTTCTCATTATTATGTATGTAGCCTACACCGCATGCCACTTTCACTTTAAGAAAAGTATGCTGAACATAATCTCTTTAATGTGAATTGTGTTTGTATAAAGGTCTCGAAGGATTTATTCACACTAAGAAACACTATTATATTGCGATAACATTGATTTCGTGAAAAGTGAACTAGTGGCTGTAAACTTTATCATGATTGTAAACTTATCATGATTATAGGGGTTTGAGAACAGGTGTGTTCCATTAAAGAAGTATGAACGAGTTGAGAAGGTGGTCTTGGTTTCCAGTGGTGTGATGGGTAAACCATGGTGAGATGGTTTTGGTGGATATTAAATGTTGAATATCGAAGTTGAATTCCCGTTCGGTGGTCTGTATATGATGCAGACAGCAGGGAAGTACTGGTATAGGCATATTTTCTCAGGGGCATCGTCAACGGAAGAAGCCATGAGTTCCGACTTCATTTCGGATTTTTAAGGGCTATGCCGCCGAATCGCTGCTGTTTGTTTCCAGGACATTATGCGTATAAATATAGGCCTACATGAAAAGTAGCTTTATATATAAAACACTTGTTATTATAAAGACAAACGCTCCTCACAATTTCTTAATTGTAAATTTAAGATAGATAATGTAAAATATTAATAACACTACAAAAAAAATTAAACGCTGAAAAAAATAGTTTTGACCAAAAAATAGTTCCTGGCCACATGCTAAACTTCACAATAAAATATGATTAAAAACCTTTAAAAATCTTGCTTTTTTGTATTGTGTGACAATTTCTCGCCCATGCCTAAGTAGCCTACTTTTTCCTTATAGTAAATCAATAATATGCTATTTAAATTTACATTTAAGTTGTGTCCCCAGTTTTTAACTCAGTCCTGTTACCCTAATACATTTCTGTCCCATTCCATATACGTAATGTTTAACTGGGATTTGCATCACCTCAGTCACCTGAAGACCACAGAAAGACCAAAAGTAAGTTCTCTCGCTTTCTTACCCGTATTTTTAATATTGTAAGGATGTTTGAGGCGGTCGAACTTGACGCTCAGTCGACGTTACCACAATTATTTCTTAGGTTGTACTTTATAAATGCATTAAGTATAGTGTGCGTGCGTGTGTGAGTGTGCCCTGCGATGGGCTGGCCCCCCATCCAGGGTTGTTCCCTGCCTCGTGCCCGTTGCTTCCG
>JABFDZ020000097.1:6549729-6561143 GCA_019775955.2 Pollimyrus isidori | reverse complement strand
CCCCCCCCCCCCCCCCCCCCCCCCCCCCCCCCCCCCCCCCCCCCCCCCCCCCCCCCCCCCCCCCCCCCCCCGGTTATCATCATCGTTAGCATTTACCATTAAGACATGGTAGCTTCCCGCGGTCTTTAGAACAGAGTTCCATGGCAACGGGTTAGAGGGCGCTGTGGAGCTCTGTGACGTACCGATACGGCTGTAGCAGGCGTGGCAGGCCTGCCTGAACTCATGGGTGGCAGCCAAGGGGTTACGGGACAGCAGGGAGAGGTTCGTGGTCACCGGGCCATTCTAGGAGTGCGGGGTGGAGAGAGAGAGAGAGAGAGAGAGAGAGAGAGAAAGGTGAGGAAGATAAAGACCTGTGATCGGACACACTTAAGACAGCAGAGCCCCAAACCAAACACCAACCAACGAAATTTCAAGTGCAGGGAGTTTCGTGTGACGACGGCCTTTGGTATTTAAGACACGCCGCTGTCTTATTGCCAAATTACGTGCGAAGGCAGCCGATCGCAGGAGTGGGAAAGTCAGGACACACCCCAGCCAAGAAGCTCATTCACCCCGACCGGAAAACGGGAGTCTCATGAGGGGTGCGGTCCTAACAGGATAGTGTCCACCTTGGGGGGGGGGGTGCATATGCTTACGGAGTGAGTGGAGCTGCTGTTGCCAAGTCCTGGGATGAAGCCGTGAGAGATCCTACCTCCTGGAGAGACAGAAGACATCAGGACGACCCTTAACAAGGACAGAAACGCGATCGTGTTTTACTCCTAAAAATAAAATGAGCGTGTGGCCTCACCCACCAGGCAGAGTGAACTCTGAGAGGGAGTCCAGCCCCCCCGCCTCACCCAGGCCTGGGGTGAAGGAGTCCAGGGTGTCGAGCACCTGCACGGGGGTGTCGCCCGAGCCCAGGCTGGAGAAGGAGTCCAGCGCGTTGAGCGTGTTCACGGCAGAGGTGAAGAAGGCGGGGGGCAGCTGCGGAGAGGGGGCCGGGAGGCTGGCAGGGTAGGTGGGGCGGAGACCCACCACCGTGAGGTTGGTGGGAATGGCACCCTGGACGGAGCTCTGCAAGGGAGGGTTAGGGTTATTATAGGGAGGGGGTGTAGATGTTCGAAAAGGCTGGAACTTCCTGGAAATTACTTCCCCTCGCGATTTACTTTCATGATAAAACAGAGGAATGGAACATTTGACGATGTGAAGTGCATACTGGGATTGGGGAGAACTACACGGGGTCTGTCTCAGTGTTTCAGTCCAGTCTGGGGCCCCTCGGCAGAGATAAGGTCTGCACAGTCGCTACAGCCAAGGACGCGCGGCGGCACGAATCCAGAAAAAACTCCCTAGACGTAACAAACCAGATGCCAACCAACGGAAAAATACCAGTCAGCCAGTGTCAAAGGTCACAGAGTGTAGAGAACAGCGAGCGCGTGTGAGGGGGGGGGGAGCGCAAGGTACCGGACAAGTGGTGCAACGACATATTGATAAAAAAAACACAATTAAAAATACATGGCTTCCTATGACACATTGCGCAGGGTTTGGTAAAGTCAGCTCTGTTAACCGGAGAACACACTTACACACCTCCAGCTCCAGCTAAATCCATCTGTAAAGGTCTCAACTTCAAAAGACACTTTAATCTGATGCCATTAAGCTGTGCAAGCTGGCCTGATATTTACCACAATGACTGTTCTAACAGGGGAATGAATGCAGACTGTGCCCCATGGGATTTGAAGTCCCGCGTTGTCCCCGGCGAGCGAGCGAGAGAGAGAGAGAGAGAGAAAGAGAGAGAGAGAGAGAGATAGATTACACTGACCTCCGCCCCCTTCGGGATGCAGTCCAGCAGGCCGTCCAGCTCATCGCCAATCACCTCGCACTCGCCCAGGTGCTCCGACACAGGCACCGAGAAGGACACCTGCCCCGGGCTCTCGGGAGGGTCCTCGGGGGACACGGGGGCCACCGGAGGCGACGAAGGCTCGTCGCTCACTGGGATGGGGGTGGCCAGGGGTGCAGGGATGCACTGGGCACTGTCCTCTAAAGAGGCAGAGGGAGGGAGATGGAAAAATACAGACTACTGTCACTCTCGTTAGATCATACAGACAGCAGTCTTCAGACCGAGCTCATACCTGAGGCGATCCCGTTTAAAGACTCCAGACCGTTAGCTGAAATCTACAATAAAAAGATTAACAGAATGAGTCGTTCCTCGGTCTGAACTCCATCCAGGTACAAGGAATTTCTTCAATATAAAACCAACCTCCCTCCACTGAAATAGTTGCCCTTGGTACATATACACACACAGGTGGAAACACACTCACTAATGTGTAATACACACCGATGAGCCAGAACACCACCACCGTCGTAAAGGGAATAAATTGACATGTTGAACGCAGAAGGAATCAGCGGGGATTAAAGATCCGAGGAACCATCAGGGCAAAGCCCTGCAAAGTTAGGGCATCTCTAAAGCGGCGAAGCGGGTGCAATCTTCACCGCAAACCCTGGGCAGTACCTACTGCCCGAGGACCGAATGTTGTTATCTTACAGTCTAATATACCCCAGATCTTGAGACGCGCCATTTTTAAAAGATAGTTGTCAACAGTTGCTTCACGTGGGGGTGGTTATGATGTTCAGCCCATCGGTGTGTATAACGTACATTAAAATGGCACATTTAGCCGTTAGGCCTCGAGCACTCGCCTCCCCAGCTGTAGCATCCAGGTTCCCGTTGGTGTCCACAGCAGCGACAGAAGACTCTGCCTGTGGAGACGAGCAGGGAGCGGCAAAGGCACAGGGTCACACGGCGCCCTCACAGGGCCCACACGGCGCCCTCACAGGGCCCACACGGCGCCCATCATCCATCCATCTTCTACTCACTGTGCTAGGCAAATTTTCAAAACCAAGCACACTAGTAAGTGACGAGGGCCCCACCTGTGGGCTGATGTAGGCCTTCCGCACCTTCAGACCCAACTTGCTGGCCAAATCCTGGGCCAACTCGTTGACTTGTCGGTCCTGGGAAAAGGTAGGGCAACGGCAGATCTGGTGAGCCCAGCAGCGAGCGCTTAACCGTATTCCTGTCATCCACGCTGCCCTGCCCCCATCCGGCAGGGCGCCTGGCCAGCCAGCATGTCCAGAACAATGCTCTGCCTGTCAGGCAAACGGTCACGCTCCATCCCTCAAGCTACCGCTGACGTTGCCGTGATGTAAGCACCAGCTCCCCTGCCTGCCCGTGTTACAGCGCTGCCTCACTGCGACGACGCGTCCCACGTGACAAGATGCAGGTCCCTCAGCCTTGCGTAGCACTGGGGAGGCTCCCTCACTGGTTCCACTGGGAGGAAGCCTCCCTAACTGGACATCTACTACAAATTCTACTCCCTGGAAACTTTTTGGGTTCCTGGTGCCATTTCATGATAAAATGAACAGTCTGATTTTTTTTTACCAGTGACAGCCGTTACCTCATTGCCCTTGTTCTACTGACATCAAGGGACCACCAACTGGCATTTGGCTTGGAACCGTTTCTATCGAAGAACCAGAATTAGACATTTAGAAGCAAACCTAATCGCGGTACTTCATCCCTGTGAAGAAAGGTGGCACCTTTTACACGTCCCATTTCTCTCTCTAGGATAGACAATACCACTAAATAATTTAATGGACATGAGTACACAACCTAGTGTGCCGTTCCACCTCCTCCCCCTCCCAAAATCCCATCATGCCCCTGGCTTCCACCTCCTCCCAAAATCCCATCATGCCCCTGGGCTTCCACCTCCTCCCACTAACAAAATCCCATCATGCCCCTGGCTTCCAAAAGATCCCATCATCCCCCTGGGCTCCACTCACATGAGGGGCGGTCAGCAGGCACCCCATGCTGGATTCGTAGGCTTCCCGTAGACGGCCCAGCTCCCGCAGACACAGAGCCTTGCGGTAGAGTGCCTTGCGGCTCCCCTCCGACACAGCCAGTGCGCTGTTGCAGTCCTGCATGCCGTGCTCATACTCCACCTAGAGACCACCAGTGAGTAGGTGCCAGAGAGGACAGTGGGAGCAGCATGATTATGATTCCGAAGTTACAACAAGACGCAAGGTAAGAGCTTTGGGTATTTCAGGACAGATATCTGTGCCATGACGATCTAATACAGCGTTTCCCAACCCGGTCCTTGGGGACCAGCAGACGGTACGTGTTTTTGCTCCCTGGCAAACAGTCCACTACTGGGAGTTGAGTGGGAGCATAAATGTGGACCGTCTGCCGGTCCCCAAGGACGGGGAAACATTGACTTAGTACATAGAAGGTCAATAAATAACATAAGAAATACGCGGAACAAGCAGCACATGAAAAAGCACTTTAGTTTTGCAGTAACCGAATCACAATTACATTCACGGCTACGAAAACAAAATCATCTCACACCAAACGGTAGGTAGCACTGAGTGTCAGCCAACATGCACGATACGGCGCAAACACATGCTGCGCTTCAATGGCCGCTCCGAACCGGGAACCCACCAGACTGTAATACGCGGCGGCCCTGTTGACGTAGAGGCTCTCCAGCAAGGCCGCGGGGATCAGCAGCGCCTCCGCCTGGGCGTAGCGCGCCACATTCACGCCCTCGCTGTACTGCGCCGCCGCCTGCCTCCAGTCGCCCTCACGGAAGGCCGTGTTGCCCTCATCCAGGAGGTTACACACCAGCTGGGTCAGAAATGCCTGTCGGAGGAGAGAGGGAGAGGGTGAGACGGGGAGGGAGAGAGAGAGAAAGGGACGGGAGTGAGACGTTGGAGAAAAAGAAAATGGAGAGACAGAAGAGAACGAGTAGAAAGGGAAGAAAAGGGAGTAGAAAGAGAAACATGAAACATATTTAAGGTGGAAGGCAAATTTAAGGTGGCAGCAAAAAAAAACAAAACATCAGTTTGACTGGGGAAATACAAAGTTTTTACAACTTCCCTTAACTGCAAGTGGTGTAAAATCATTAGATTTTATCTTGCTTAAATACCTGAATTATTTAACAACGAGTACTAAAGCACTGTTAGCCAAGGGCGATTATCACAGGAGATGCAGAGAGACGTGGGGGAGAACAGCACTTGGGGAACGTACCTCATAACCTTCCGGTTCAGGGTACGGCAAGGATGACCTGGGAAAATACAGACACACAAAAAGTGACGAGGAGGAGAATTCCTGGTGAGAAGAGCAGCTCGACGTCAAAGGCTACTGTGCAAGTGGCATGATGTTGCTTGGGGTAAGAGAAGGTAAAGCTGTTTGATTAAACCTTGATTCTGCATCGAGCAATAAACAGACTCCAAAAGGGCAGAGAGAGCGATTTCCGGCTGTAAAAACCACTAAACGGTGTTTGGCTGAAGGTACAGACGGAATCACAAAGCGGAGGACGACTGGAATCGTTAACTCACTGAATGAATCCCAGCGCTTTCTGGATCTCCTCCCTTCGCTTCTGTCGCTCCAAATCCATGGCTGAAGGAAGAGTGAGAGAAACGCTGTTGGGTAAAGGCAGCTGTACCACAGAATGGCAGCAGAACAATCTCGACTGTTAGACATGAAGAGACAAATGCTTATGCATCAAGAGCAGCTTCCACAGATTACAGTTTTAGTCTCTACCCACTTAGATTTCCGCAGGAGCATTTTAGGCTAAACCCTCCCCCACCCCCCAACCAAGAGCGAGTCCCCTCCATGCTAAGGACCTGCAGACTTCGACTGCCAAGGCTAACTCCTCGCCTCCTGCTCAGCTTATGAGCAACACTCAGACGAAGAGCTTCAAGAGGGTAGTTAGGATCAACATCTGCATCTGGATGCAAACTGCCCTGTACTTTTCTTAAGATATAACCGCAGAACAGATGCGCTGAACAACAACAATGTACATTTGACATGTTAATGCGTTTCTTAAGAAGATTTTACATAAAGCTAAATATTATAATCATTGGCATAGGTGTGATGTCACCTCAAAGGTATGGACAGGTGCCAGTGCTTAATACGGGCCGCTTAAGATGCCCAAATTCACGAACCAATTCGTAATCTCTAAAATATATTATAAAAATCAATAAGATCAGTGGTCGGTCTATGTCCGCAAGAGTTAAAATGCGAACATTGTTGTGCTTTGTGTCTTTGAAAATAGTTTCTCTAAATATACCGCTTTTTACATGGGTAAAAACTATCAATTCACAAAACAGGTAGGTAAGAAAGCATATGACGGTTATTACGTCCTAGCTAATGTTCTTATTCTCCATACTCCAGACCCTATGAGTGTTATCATAACCACAGTACCGGGTTACCTGAACGGTCGGGTTACATGGTACATTGCATTTCTTAAACACGAGTATCTGCATTAATTTAGTTATAAGGTTATTTAGTTATATACTAAAACAAACACAAGATATCTACCGATATGGGAAATTACACGGTTTCCTAGTTTTTATATTGGTTTCGAACTACTGCTAGCCAGTGAATAAGCCTTATCAGGATTCAAATCCTAATTTTAGTCGTCATAGTGTCTATGCAATTAATTTTAAAATAGGAAAATATGCACCTTAACTGCAACATTAAACATTTCAAAGTGGAAAAACTTAGGAACGGTCCTGAGGGGGCCTATAACCATGAGCACTCCGCCCATCCCCGAGGTCGCATGAAAAGCACACCGGCTAGGGCGGTTCCGGTAACAGTCGCGAAGCCGGCAATTCGCCCGCCATGCGGGTCTCATCCTCAGACGTGCACCGCAGGAAACGGCCAGGCGGCGGCGGCTCATACTTCACACCTGATCGACATGTACACGCAGAATCTTAACAAGCACCGGGGTGAGACTTCATCGCGTAGCTAGCCGCAGTTAGCTACCTAGCTGCCATGCAAAATGCCAACTTTGTCAGTTTGTGAGTGTAAACACGCCAGTGTCTGACAGACATCCAGGGCGACTATTAAACCACTCAAAAGAGTGAATCTTTGGACTGATGCGATAAATACGCCACTGGCCGCATTCCCCGAGATCTGCGGGACATTTTTCCTAACTCTACGTTACTTAGCCAGTTAGCATTTTACATCGATATGAGGCGGCTGTAAAGCCAGACTAGTAGCATGGACACAGCCCAGTACATGCACCATTCAATCGCAGCCTACGGTGACACCTCCGCCTTGCACCTCGTCGGTCCCCAAACCGGTGACTTAAAGGGCCACTGGCCGCTGCTGGCTTTCCGCCCTTAGCGCTGTACGAAGGGTTAGCTAGGCAGGTACCTGGGCGCTCACCTCCTGTCGTCGCATAAGACAGCGATCGCTCGGCTTTCGGAGTTCCTAGTGATGAAACATCACGGCGCAGTGTATCGGTTCTGCGGCTTGCTTTGATGCCTAAGCCACGGCAACCTCATCCCACAAGGCCCCCGGGGGCACTCTCCACACGGAACATGTGAGAGTTTTTACTTTCCATTCCTTTTAGCTCAGTTGCGCTCAAGTTTATTTCGACTCCTTCCGGCACCCGGGTCCAAAAGCCGGACGTGTTGAGGATGTTGCAGGTAGAGCGCTGCAACACTTGTGGCGCTGTGTTTGATAGTATTTAACATGTAACGTAAACCACGGACGCAGTAAGCGAGGGAGTCTCGCATCAGAATAAAATAAAATAACGAGGCACGTGAGGAACTTATATGTAAAAGCTGTATAAAAAAGAAATTCGGAGATGATACAGTACAGATAATAATAATAATAATAATAATAGTTGTTGTTGTTGTCGTTGTTGTTGTTAGAACGACATGTAATCAGAGTCCGGATTGTGGAGACTTTAGATGGAATTTCTCCACGATGCCTTGAATCCATTCACCATGGTACCGACTGTCAGCTTCCTCTTCCGCCTTTCTGAGCATTGCAGCCTTTTCCAATTAATTGGTTTTTCTCAATATGCCCAGAATAAAACCGCTTTGATCTGGTCATTTGCACTTCAAATGAGAGTTCAGGCTTGATTTGATCAAGAATACAAGGCTTTGCCAGCGAGAAAGTTGGACAGCATCGATATTTTTCCAGTCCAGTTTCTTCATAGTCCAGTTTTCACTTCCAAAATAGCATATCCTACCCAATCCTGATCTTCGTACTTATTAATATAAAATTACTTTTGAAGATTTTTTTTTTTGCAGACCCTTCATTGTAGCTCTGCCAGTTCCAGCCTGGGATGTATTTCCTGATGCTTTGTTGCTGCTGATTGTTCCATTGAGGTAAAAGCTCTATAACCTCTATGTCTTAGTAATCAGCGCCAAAGTTTGCTGCAGTTCTCGTGGTCATAACCTTTGTTTTATTCTGCTTGTTAACGTCCCTCCTGAATGTCTTGTGATCTTACTTTTGTGATGTCATTAGAATATCAAAGCTGTTGATGTTTCTTCCAATGTTTAGTTCACAGACACCTTCATCCAGTCCAGTTTCACTCATTATACATTATACAAAGTGTCTGGGCATGATTGTAGTGCGCACCCTTGTCTAACTCGTTTAGACAACTTCCCAGGGGGCGCTGACTTGCTAGCCAATTTTATTTTGCCTCGGATCGGAGGCGCAAGCGGTGATGCATGCTTAGAGTGCCACAGGGAGGCCAGTATTGATCTGGAATCCCACCTTTGATCCATATTCTGTCCTCACAGTAGCTTCTTTTTGTCATAAAGATTCTTCAAAAGGGCAAGGAGATGCTTTGGCACAACCATTTGCCTAACAGCATTCTATAGTATAGAATATAATGCTTAAGATATCAATAATTAAGGAATCCGTTTCCAGCTTTAACAGTCCTAGCTTTCCTTGATTCATACTCCATATAGCCTACTACACATCCTAATAGCAATTCTTCCTTTGCAGCTTCAGATTTTAATTTCCAGCAACGTCAATACCTGGACAGTCAAAATGGTTTGACTCAACCACGTAATAAACACTAATTGCACCCTGAATAACCAATAGGTTACTCGGTAAATACAGTAGACAGTATGTATAAATAATGTTTAAATATATTTGTTTAAATGATTATACATTTATTATATATACATAATATATATTTATATAAATAATCAATTTTAATAAATATATTCAACCGAGACGGGAAGAAAACGCGACAACCTATACAGTGGGTGCGTGTTTATCAAAGAGGCTGTGACTACACTTCCCGTGAGCACTTCTGCTTTGTTGCTACGGACTTCAAACACCTCAGACGTCACATAGTGACAGCAGAGCGGGAGGTGGTGTGACGGACAAGGAAAAGCCGAGTCTTTACACAGCATCTTAAGGTAGTTTACATTTATTTGTCCCATTTTTGGTATGCTAGTAAGATCTTTGTCCACTGGCAGCCAGGTGATTGTGTAGATGAGTAGGTCGGAGTTAGGATACCAGTCCACTTTACCGGCACCAACCGCGGAGCTCGTGGGACGATGAGCGCGCGGTAAGGCCGCGTCGCTGATGTTCGTTAACTTTTTTAACGACACTTTTTTTATTCGGGTGGTGATATTTGTGTTTATTACTTTTCGAAATGTAAACGCTGAATGGTAATGTGTAATTTCATAGTTGTCGAACTCGGTCGTTTCTTTAGGCATTCAACTGGCGGTAAAAATGCGCCCGCGGCTGGAAGAATTTGTGTGTACCGGAACTTCGCCTTCGTGGAGTTAGTTGTCGGATGCAATTATTTAATCTCTACAAAGCAGTTCGTTCAGTAGTCGTTATTTTATCGCGTATAAAACTTAAACTGGAAATATTTTGGCAAACTAGCCTAATTTGATGTCGCAATCATCTGGTGCCTGGTTTCAGTATCGCGTAGCAGGTACACCGGCAGCCTTGTCGCATATAGTTATAGGGCTTTGTGATCTACAGCTTTTTATTATATTACGTTTTTTTGACTGGTAGTAGGGTTCAATGTGTAACGTGAAATGTAGGGATCGATACCTGAAATATCATCTTCCAACCTATCCATCCCAGACACCATACGGCACATGAAAGCTCTGAATGGGAGGGCAGTTGCTTGCTGTGAAAGTATTACTAACTATAAGTCTGCTGTTGTTACATGCGTTTTATACGATTCAATTAAGTTTATGAGCTGTGATTTTAAATGTGTGCCTGGATGTTGCCTCCCATCACACTTACCATGCGGTGTGGTGTCTGTTGCGCAGGTAGCCAGATGGCTTCAATCGACATCGCTCAGCTGGCCGATTCTCTGGCCAAGACCAAGGTGGGGGATGGAGAGCTGAGTTTCAAGGGCCGAGGACTGAAGCTGGACAGCGCCCAGTCTGGTGAGAATAAGGCGTTTGTAGTAATGGATTCAGTGTGAACAAGAGCAGCGGAAGAGCTGCCTACTGGTCCAGAATCGTCTTCTTTAATGTCCTGCCGAGCTGTGGTGTGGATCACTAATGGCTCAGCTCCTCTCATCCTTGGCTCTGGTGTGCAGCATGCTGGTGCGCAGGCAGGTGTTAGAGCTGATTTTCTGGTTCTCGCGTAGTGGAGGAGCTGGTGCGAGAAATCCAGGCTTTCCCGGAGCTGCGGGCCTTGCGGATGGAGGGGAACACAGTGGGTGTGGAGGCGGCAGAGGCCATTGCCAGGGCACTGGAGAGCAGGAGCCAGCTGCAGGTAAGAACCCATCAGGCCAGAGGTGTCCTGTTGCAGTCCTGCTGGCTTGGTGTTTTGTTTTTTTTTTCCTGGAACCAGTGCATTTTGGGTATTCTCACTTAGTACTGTGTTATTTAGCTTGTTTCAGGGACAAAAATGCATTTGTTTCTCATTTGTCGTTGAGTGAAAATAAATAAGCCTTGAGCCTTGCTAATAGCACATGGCAACATGACTGTAAATCCGACTCTTTATTCACACATTCTTTAAAAGCATCATAAGATGTGTTTTTGCGTAGGGACTTGGTGAGCAAATCTGGAGAGATATATGACAAATGCTGAGTAGTCTTCGCTTCTCGCACAGGAAATGCCAGTAGCACTTGGTGACTTCCTCCTAGGTTTAGTTTGAGCGGAGAAGCTGAACTTTGTGGTGTTTGTTTGGTTTTTATATTGTCATGGTTTTCTGCTATTTATTTTTTTATTTTTAAATCTATGTTGGTAATGTTAAAGTTCTTTATCAAATGAAAAATTGACTGTCGGGAATTTTAAATATTTAAAATCTTTGAGATGTGTATTGTGATACTCAAAAGCTAGTAATCTGTATAAATTTGGGATATCCTTATGTTTATTAAAATTAGGTTAGCAGAGCACATCACATACTGTTTTGAAAGCGATAAGCACTGAGGTGGCAATGAAGAAGGGGACAGATCAGCAACCACGACATCTTTTAAAAGAGGAGATGTCATGGTGTGAAAGAAATTTGGCAGAAGTCGATAAGTTTTGTCAGACTCTTAAACTTCATTTCCTTTTCCATATATTTGAGGATCGGGCACTCAGCAGTCTTTCATGCGTGATCTGCTCCCCGAACAACAGGTGCTTACATTTTCTATAGCCAAAGAATTGCGACAGCTTATAGTCAG
>JABFDZ020000097.1:6508695-6522222 GCA_019775955.2 Pollimyrus isidori | reverse complement strand
ACTATCAGTCGACTACGGCAAAATCGAACGAATCAGATTCGACTATGAAAATCCTTAGTCGAAAACAGCCCTACTAACAAGGATACGTTTACGCAGGGATTTCTGCCTGGTGAGAAGTTCTGTGAAAATTCCATATGCAGGGATGGATCCTGCTTTGAAAAGGCAGCATTGCCAGGACGTTTGCCAGAGGATTACTCGTCCCGGAATAGCCAAGGGCAGTCACCTGAGACGCCGGTGATGGGAACGATGGGAAAGGTTTGGTATACATGTAGAAAACCAAACAAGGGTGAAATGACAGCACGTGACTGTGGCCCTGGTTACACCTGGCATCAGCATGCGGTCTGGTGGTCCGATCACAAGTGGACAGCGCCAAACGCATCCGTTCACACTCGGCGTTAACCTGCATCTCGATGGAGCTCCTGTAAATCGCATCTCACTTTCCCACATTTTATTTAAAAAACATGTAAATCGCTTATTTGAAGGAACAGAACAAATCAGAATTTATTTGCACATCTCATGGTGACCTAACTGCCTAAAAATGTTTGCATGGAATGATTAAATAAAAATAAATGAATTGAATATACAACTATATAAACAACTGTACTGTATGTTTCTATTGAGATCCATTATCTAGGCTATTGAACACGTAATTTTACTGACGTTTCACCAATATTAATAAAGCATGGAGCAGCTTTGACATTTATAAGGAAGCGTCATCATTCACATCAAATATGATCTGTGTAAATTCCTAAACACCTTTAATAAAGCACTTACTTCCTGAATTTGGTCGGAACAATGATACGCACTTTTGACAACGTTTCCATCCGAATTCAAACTCATTTGTTGGTGTTGTAGGGAAAAGATATGCTGTTATTCACAATGCAGTTTACTGCACAGTGACCTCCTCTGCACTGACACGTTCTGACATAATTCACGTCACATACCGCCCGCGCATTTAATGAGTACATACGTATGCCCACACAAGGACGTCGGCTGAGTAGGCGGTCCCTCAATACGGGCCAGGACTCATTCACATTCACACTACTATAAGAATGTGGCCATATGAGTCCCAGACCACCTCCAAATGTGGTCTGAGCGACTGGATCTCAATGCGCTCGCAATGTGATTCAGGTACGTTCACACCTGTGATTAGCGCTGTCCACTCGTGATGTATTGTACTGGCAGTTGCGGATCAGAACTGAAAAAATGTGGATCGCCCATCTCTAATAAATTCTACAGGCATGACTTTTCCCATTCCCTCCCAGGCCATTCAGTTAAATGCTTCCACGTTTCAAAAAGTACGTACACACCTTTTAGAAATATAATGGACACTATTCTTTGAGAAGCATAGATCTTAACATAGAATGTTTCAGAACTGTCAGCAGCAGCATCAAAGTGCACGGTCCTTGTTCAAGGCAACATTTGGGGTCTCTGTGTACTTGCAGATTCAACTAATGGTAAATTTTCCTTCTTGTCATCATGCTCTATCTGCTGATTGAGCATAGCCTGTGAGCTCTGTGCATCACCAGCATGACATAGGAGCCAACAGTATCCACCCATCACCGTAACCACATAATACCAACTGGGGGAGTGGGGGACTGGAGCCTATCCCGGGAGCAAGGGGCACAGGCAGGAACCAACCCTGGGCAGTCACCAACACACTACAGGGTGCACCTACTCACGGGACCAACTTAGAACCACCAATTACAAATTACACTACAAATTGTGGGGCAGAAACTCATGTGAACACAGGGAGAGCGTGCAAACTCCACACAGAAAGGCCCTGACCCAGGGATCGAATCCAGGACCTTCTGGCTGTGAGGCAGAAATGCTAACCACTGCACCACCCGGAGCCAACAATGTACCAAAATTTAAATTGATGCTTTCCACACATTTATTGAAATACTTATTAACTCCTTCCTTTTCAAATAGCTAGGTATCTGTTAAAGAAAGTTTCATGTAGACAGAATTTATAACAACCGCTCAGGACCATAAAACGTTGTATTTTGATGTTTGTTTATAACATTTGAAGGAAATAATCTACCACCAAAGCAGACCATAAAGTCTAAGTACAGACAATACTGACAAAAAAAAACAAAAACCAAAGTTTACCTTTCTCTTTTTGGATTCACTAGTGCATCGACTCCTTTGCTTGTGCCGAATATATCGGTTGACTGTACTACGCATTGCCGCCGGTGAATCCTCAGTATTGCTTAGGTTTAGGTGAGGAACCCAGTCAGGGTTGAATTCATCATGCATATATGCTGGTGCTCCTGTCAAAGAGATGCTTTGCTGAATTACAAGAATATTTGCCGATTTGGAATTGAAAGATTATTTTAATTAAAAGAAGCCGTTAAACAACAGAAACCCGTAGGAAAAAATCTTTTGACATGATTTACTTTAATACACGCCAAAACACTCTGCAGATAAAAACTCACTACAGGGTACAGAATGTCTCACATTCCATTATCAAATATGTCACTTTTATATCCCTATTTTGGAAGGCACTGGTGTGTGTGTGTGTGTGTGTGCGTCAGTGTATTTTACAGGGCAGAAGTTTGGACCCACCCTCGGATTTAAAAAAAAAAAAATGCTTTGTCAAACTTATTACAGGAAAATATTAGAAATGCTTAAAAGAAATATAATGGACTGGTTTTCAGCATTTTATAGCTTGTAGTAACATTATTTAGCCACAAAGGCTGAAACTATTGGTTTCCAAGACACATCAGGTCTGTCTTTAGTGCACTGACATTCACTTTGTGTTGGAATTCTATTTACTAATGTCAGAACTAGTCTTGCTCTTGGCCTCTCTTAATCGTGTCTTAATAAACTAAAAGATAGCCACTAATTTTTATGGTTGTAACGGCTAGAAAGGCGCAGCTAACAACTGAACAGAGGGTTCAAATCAAAATGAAAGAAGGGTTCTCTCATCGACAAACAGCCAGAAAGTTAAATGTCTCTAAGCATGGAGTGACATACTGTTCACACCGAAAAATGGCTGGCTAGAAGCAAGTGACCGGAAACAGTCTGGGGCAAGGAAACTGACACCAAAGATGGGAGATCTACGCTTAGTTGTGAGGTGCAAAAGAAACCGGGAGAGACTGTGATGGTGTGAGGGCTGTGATTAATGTGAACAAAGGGACACCGGTATCTCCTAATACAGTCAAGCAAAGACTGAGAGCAGCTGGACTGTATGGTCGAGTTGTCGCCAGAAAACCGTTACCTCTGGGTGTTAACTATAGGCTAAACATCACAAACACGGGAGTATTCAGGTCTTCTATATCTAGGTGGACGAAAGTTCATCCATGGGACGAGTTGCACCAACAAGTTCAAAATTAACATGTAGGAAATGAGAGAGAAGTGTTTGCATGCTTGTGAAAGTGCTGGGAGGGTTTGGACACTAGTTATCTGGAAAAAATTCTGGAAAGGAGGCTGTGAATCTGCTGCTGTGATAAAGGCAGGGGGTGGTTATTTTGATGAAAGTCATACTTAAGCACTCAAATTCATTAAATTGCACTTGCGGTGCAGAGTAAATTGTTACATTACACTTCAAAAACCTCTAATATTTTCTTGCAATAAAGATTTGAAAAAGCAGCGTTTCATTATTTTTTTAAGATCGGAAGGTGCCCCAAAACTGCTGGACTGTAGTGAACTACGTCTGTGTAACTACTAACTAGAGGACAGATAACTAAAGGTTGTCAGTAATCACCGTCATATTTCTCACTAACTTAGCATCCAATTCCATTAAAAAACTGTACTTTGAAATATATTTATTGCGTTTAAATATAAATATGCGTGGATCTAACATACCTGTAATGAAATGCTCGGAACACACAACGTGCCACTTCCTGATAGCATTGTCGTTCAAGTTCTTTCGATTTATGGCTTTTAGCCAGGCTTTCCGTCGCCTTTCCGTTAGTTCTTCGGTTTCTTCGCCTTGGTTTTTACGAACCGAAGGTATACAAAAGAAACTCAGAAGTGGGTTTTTCTTGTAGCTGTTACCACAGCCAAACACACAACAGTCGATAGTCATGATCGTTCCCCGGTAAAATGGCGGCCACCTCGTTTCCATACACTTGTACTTTGCCAATGACGTCAGCGTAATACGACCCAGTGGGAGGAAGCAAAAAAAAAAACGTGGACCTGTCGGGGTCCCCGAGGGCTGGTTTGAGAAACACTGATTTAAAACGACTGCTCCCCCTAAGAAATGCCGAAGGCGTCCGCAGCAACACCGTAATCCTACTTGCGAATGAAACTATAAACAAACTACCGAAAACACCCATCGGTGCATTGCTTTGGCTCGATGTCGGCACGCGTTTAAACGTTTATTTTGAACAGAGCGGCTAGAGCTGTGATTTGTCATTGCGGTTAAACACCGCACACATCAGTGAGAATCACACCCAGGTGTCGTTGTAGTGGTTTTTACAACTTCTTTTTAAACTGTTGTTCACAAGAAATCACATTCACCGCGGCAGGACAAACAAAAGGCAATTACCTAATAATCTGCAATTATTCCCAGTCCTGAACTGAACTGAAGTTTCTTAAGTACCCTACGTTAGACTCCTATTTTGTTTTCTAAAATATGTTTTCTATTCCAAATGCTTACAGTTAAACAGCTGGACTTAAAATCTCCATACCAATAATACACTCTTAAAATCCCATCCAAACTGTCCGTCACTTAAGATTAGCTCCATTAAGTGATTATTCATTAAAATGCTGAAATAAAGGCAACCAAAATACTTACATTTCCAAATGTTTAGCTAGCTAGTTGTTATTAACGGTTTTCCACAGTAGTGTCTAACTGAGCTGAGCTCAGGTTTTAGACTTAATCAAGCAACGTCGTTTTAGACGTAACCACATTCCCCAAAAATTGTATCATATAATGCTAAATCATATTTTGACTTTTGCAGAAGAATTCATATGACAAACGCACCGAATCCACGCTCAGTATACACTCGCTTACTATTGGTCATTGGCGGTATCTAGCTATCCAATCATAAAACCCGTTTGGGGTAACGAGTGCGCATTCTGGGTCTTGCAGTCTCTTGACATCTGGAACCACGTTGTTTTGTTTGGGGTGAGTCTGAGTGAACATATTCAATTTAGGGAAGTCATTGGTAAGACACCACGGCACAACAACGAAATGTATCCTCTGCATTTAGCCCATATGTAACATAACAGGGGCAGCTAAATCAGTACCCAGGTTGCAATGCTTGGGCGTGGTACATTACTCAGAGTACCTCAGTGGCACTTTGCCGGTCGTGGATTTAAACCAGCAATCTTTAGACTACAAGTGAGCTTATCTGACAAACAGGTCACCACCGCACACAATGCTCACTTTAGTTAGATGGCTTGCTTACTATGGAAGGGGCTGGGTTGGTTCTCAGTATTGATTATTATATACAATACAATCTTGTCCACAAGAACAACTATTATTGTAACACTGTATCTGAACTACGTATGTTTGTTAATAAAATTATTCTGTGGAGGACACTGCCATCTGATTCAGCACTCTCGTCTACAGGCTTTGCTAAAACATAAGTAACCGAATTTGTATTTAGATCAGCTCGATTTGTGTTGCAGCTTTCCCAGTTTTCACTCAGTTAATATATTATTTCTAATATTTACTTCATTTCATAACGATTGAATTCAACTCTGCTGTGTTAGTAAATAAATTCTGTATGTTAATGTATTACAATGATTTCCAAATCCTTAAGATTAGCTCAAAGTCAGCAGGTTTAGTAACCCAGAAAATAAAAAAATAGTTGTCACCCAGCACTACAAACAAAAAGCTCTACACCCTACAGTAAAGTAATTAATATTGCAGAATGGTCGGAGCAGGTGAGTCTAGGACAGAGGTGACCAATCTTATCCGAAAAGGGCCGCTGTGTGTGCCGGTTTTCGCTGCAGCTACCTAATCATTTTACTAGTTATAAGACTGACTGGCTGAGTCCTCCTCGCACGTGGGTTTGAACAGATGACCTAAAGGTTACCCCAAAAACCTGCATACACATCGGCCCTTTGCGGATAAGATTGGCCACCGCTGGTCTAGGACGAACTTCCCTAGTTCCTCCTAGATCCAGGAAGAATACCTCATACGTATCCTCTTGTTACTTTCCGTTGGAAGAGCACAGGAATTATTCGAAGGACTTCTCATACTCACCCTTCCTTATAAACTAAGCTAGTGAAGTGATTTTTCATCTCAACTGCTTACACTCTCAACCAACGTTAAGATGGAGATGCAAGCTGACAAGTAAAGAGTTTTTGAGTTAGACAACCTTACTGCAAGTGTGAAGTAAGTTAAACTTTTTGGAGATGTTCCTGGGAAAAACAAGAAAGAAAGAAACAATCTCACTTGAGCCTGGTTCCACCGCTTGCGTTACATAGCTTCATCATTGAGACACAGCATCGAATTTAATGGTGAGAGAAAATCCATTCTGTTAGTATGACTGAACTCCGATAGTCATCAGCCTACCTTTATCCTTTTTTTCTTGAAGTTCCGCGAAAAATTATATTTTTTTCTGCTTGAGTACACAGCATTGGGCGCGACATGATTAATGGTCGGAAAAGCTCCGGGCTTCAGAATCAAACTTCTTGCAAAGCCAGCCTTCCAGCGAGAGAAGTTGGCAAAGTCTTCAGCGGTGAAGTGGGCTCCACAAATCACGCTAACTCCGGTGGTACCGGCCACCCAGTTAAACCGCCAGAGCTTTACAAAGCTGTCCCATTTTTTGCCAAGTTCTTTGTTTTTGGGCCACGTGTGTACACTAACACCATTAACATGAGTGTTGCGACACCCTGCTACCACGCACCTCTTGGTCATTTTAAGTTCCTTTTATTTACTTGATGAAATCGCAACTTCCAAATTCTTGCAGTAAACTTTGCCGTTTAATTCCATGCCACAACTCGCTTTTGGAGAAGTGCATCATGGGATACTCTATTGTTAAAACATTATCTCCTGAAACTCATTAAGTCCGACGTTGTAAAAATATTTCACACACCTCGTAAAATGAGAATATTATACAAAAAACAAAGTATTTCAATTAAAATAAACGATTTTATTATTTGGTTATTGCTCTTAGTACTCTTTATAAGTAATTTTCAGAGTAAATTATCATGTGGTTCCATGGTGTAATGGTTAGCACTCTGGACTCTGAATCCAGCGATCCGAGTTCAAATCTCGGTGGAACCTAAGGTTTTTTCGCTATCTTGCTACAGGACTTTTCTAGCATTTCTTTTTCATTTCTGATAAATAGGTTCTACGTTTAAAATATGTTCGCTTCCTCATGAAGTCACTTTAGTTTTATTTTTGTAAGTTTATTTTGTGAAGCTATGGCAAATAAATTTCCAGTAATAAATTGAACACTTTCTTTCTATGAATCAGAGCATGTGAGCGGATAGGGTGGAGCGGTTTTTTAATTAAGACTGGAGCGGTCGCTCTGTTTCGCTCCAATTTCGCTCCGATACCGCTCACACTGCGATTCTGAAGCGTGCCCAAATCTACCGAGAATTTATCACTTATCAACACTGTTACACAAATTGGCCGAGATGGAAGTATTTAACAAAGGAAACTGATAGGTCATAAAAATGTAATATTCTTCTCAAACGTATAGATGACAATAATGTTGAGAAAATACAACAATGTGGTGAAACTGTTTCAGTGAGTAAAGATTCATGGTTGTAGTATATCAAGTCTATAAAGTAGGCCTAATTAAATTAAAGTGCAAAAGCCTTTAAGTAAATATTGGTAATCAGATAAATTTGTGACTCAAAGTAGGTCTAATAGGATTTTTTAAACGCTGTCAGTGAAATTTTATTTTATAGAGAGACGCAGCAGCAGCATCAACAGAAAAAAGAGGAATTTAGAAGGTGGATGCTTAGCTTGTAGATTCTTTAGGCTATTAAGCCTACTGATTCCTTTATTTTTAAGCCTATTTTGTGTGGAATGCCTTTGCCATACGTGCCCGTGTTGCCTATATGTTGCTTATAAATAAATAGTGGCAATGTAACGTTGCCGTTGCTTATATTTCTTTATGATATAAGGCTTCGGTTTAAAGTGACATTTGTTAGGCATGCAGATTATTTGCCCCTCTTTTAAATTGGAGCGAGCGTGGGGCGATTTGACTGGAGTGGGAGGAAATTTTAATGGAGGGAGCGTCGTAGTGCGAACTGGAGCGGCGTAGTGCGGAGCGGAGCGGCGTAGTGCGAACTGGAGCGGCGTAGTGCGGAGCGGAGCGGCGTAGTGCGGAACGGAGCGGCGGAGCCAATAGCCTCGTGAGCGCTCGAGGAGTGGGAATTCTCACCACTCCACTCCGCTCCACTCACATGCTCTGCTACGAATGTTTATGTTCTTGTGAGCGAGTCCGTACATGACTGAAATGTAGTTTAGTGATAGCCTACCTCATAATCCTAAATTTTTGTTATTAAAACTGTAATTAAGAGCTGGAGCAATCCATGCCACGAGCAGTGATGGGAATTGGTAAGATATGTTATTGACACCAATGCCATTATCGATTCTGCTTATCGATGTTTGGCCCCATTTTCAGCATCAGTGCATCTGCTTTATTATCTGACATATTGGTCAGTGACATCAGTGTAATAAAACTAGCAGCTACACAACTGTGACCACCATACCTAAGTCTGTCTATTGCTCCATCACGGCATGTTAAATTATAATGCACCTTATTTTCTTAAACTATCTTAAAACGACTTGGAAAAAATACTGACAAATAACTTCGCTCTGCCACGAGGACTTATTTATGGAAATACTGGACGCGCGTGTATAACATTGTTTGTTAGCCTGTGATCAATACATCGTTAAAGAAATTGATAAGCTCACAGGTGTACGATTCCGATGCTTTGAAAAATTTGGTACCGATGCTCAAGTGGTTCTCAATTCTCATCCCTATAGTCACGAGTTCACAGCATTACGGCACATTAAGTCATATTCATATTTCAAAAGTAAATATCAATATTATTTTTTGCTGGCAAACAATACAACGATTATATATTAACTAATTATATTATAGGCGTAAAATTCTTCACAGAATGCCATGTACACTGGTATTAATCGTTTCCCTGCGTGGAAAATGACAATAGGAGTGCGTCTATCCGCAGCAGTAATCTTGATGCGCCGGAAAGGATAGAACCCGGTCGCAGTCTGACAGTCAAGTCAAGATGGCGGCGGCGATGGATGTAGATACTCCGGCTTGCATCAATAGTGGGGCAAGCAAAAAGCGTTTTGAAGTAAAGAAGGTAATTATGAATGACAATTAAGAAATAGTACGTGTTTCTAAAGATTTATGTTTTTCTTTAACCAGTTCTTGCCTTCCTTCCCTACCTAACTAGGAAATACGATAAAGCAACAGTAACACACTGATTTTATTATTACTTTGTTACTTTGTTTCGTCGTCGACGTTCTGTCATAATATTTCAAGTACCACGAATAGCTATGCTTTTTGGGTGGTCATGTGTAACCTAACTGACAAGAAAACGTTGTACAATTTGGGATCAATACAGGTAATTAGACGGGAACTATCAAATCAACATGTTTTAAGTTGGTTTCCGATGTTTTATTACGTTGCATCTTATACCGGTAATCGCTGCCTGATTTCGGATATACTTTTTCCTGCGTTTATGCCCATCGTCGCCAACATTAATCTTCATTATATGGGAGATGTGCCGTCAGGGGTGCGTGAAAACAAGAGGGACAAAGATTGGGGCCGTTCAGTATTGTATATTGCCTTGGTTAGCCCAGCTAATTACTCCAATCGATAAAGATGGCGATATTAAGAGAGAAACCCAGCCTTTTGTAGAGATGCAGGTGTAAGGACCGTAAGCTTTTCAATTAGGGATTTTTCTTTGACCCAACACGTCACGTTAATAGAGAATGTAATAAGAGTATTACCCAAACCAAAAATATTTGACAGATAGAACTTATGAATGGAAATAGTTTGTTTTCTTCCTGGTTGAATGGTCTGGTTCCTCTGGAGTGTTAACTGAATTAGTGTCTATATGTCATTTGGGAGGGTTGAATGTAAATTATGACCATGGTTCTTTTGGTTTTAGTGGAATGCTGTGGCCCTCTGGGCCTGGGATATCGTAGTTGACAACTGTGCCATTTGTAGGAACCACATCATGGACCTCTGTGAGTACCAAACTATGCTGTTTTAACAGATTCTCACTCGTGCAGTACCAGTCAGAAGTCAGGACACACCCACTGAAAATCGTTTGTTTTTCAGTAAGATAAACTTAAGGCTGCTTAGGGTCATTATGTAGTATTATCTAATGAACAATGACGGTGATGGAGTGCTGTGACAGATAATCTGCCCCCCACCATTCCCCGGCTTAAACCCCATGGGGCTGGTTTGGTATTAGTTGGATTGAGGAGTGAAGAGCAAGGTGGCCAACTGGTGCCCAGAACTTGCGGAAACTCCTTCAGGACCGTTGAAGAAGCATTCAACAGTGACTACATCTGGAAGCTGGTGGAATGAACGCAAGAGTCTGCAAGTTGTCGTTGAAGCAAAAGGAGGCTGTTTAAAGAGCCTAAGATTTGAGAAAATCATGACATATGTTGAGCACCACTCTTGATAATTGCGTTATTTGATCCGCATTATTTCACTGCCTATGCCACAGGTGTCAGACTCCAGTCCTGGGGGGCCGGAGCCCTGCACATTTTTGGGTTTCCCCTCGTTTAACACACCTGATTCAACTTGTGCTAATTACCACACAGCTCTTGAGATTAATCATTTGTGGTGGAACAGGGAAAGAATGAAGCTACACAGGGCTCCGGCCCCCCAGGACTGGAGTTTGACACCCCTGGCCTATGCTGTCCTTCTGGCCTGCCCCTCCCCCTTTAGTCTGGTTCCTCCCAAGGTTTCTTCCTTCTAGGGAGTTTTTCCCTCCTACTGTCGCCTCTGGTTTGCTCACTGGGGACTTCGGACAGGCATAACGTAAAGCACTTTGAGACAATGTAATGTTGTGAACATGGAAAAGGAGTCGAATTGCCTTCAACTACAATAATATAGCATTGAAATCAGGTGTGCCCTGCCATTTGACTGGTACTGAATGTATTAAAAATTCACAGGACGCAGTCCAGCATGTAGGCCTGTGCATTTGAGTATTCCTGATTCTTGCAGGCATTGAGTGTCAAGCCAACCAGGCGTCGGCCACCAGCGAGGAGTGCACGGTAGCCTGGGGGGTCTGCAATGTGAGTGCGGCGTTCAGATCGATGACGGGCTCCGATGCCGCAGAAGGCGGCTCAGCACAGCTGTCAGTTTGCTTGTAAAAGTCTGCCCAGGAAAATTTCTGGACCTCTGGTGATGATATTCTGGTAACAGCGTTCCTATTAGGGAAACTCTCTCTGAACCACACTGTCAGAAAAAAAGTACCAGTTTGTACCATTGTCGCTGGGGCTGTACCCTCAAAAGTCTGTCAGTTACCCTTAGCTGTAGGTAAATGTACCTTTTAGCCTAATTCAAGGTACAGAAGTGGACTCATTTTTGTACCATTGGGGGCCATATTAATATTGTTTTTACCTTGGGGGAAATTGTACCTGGGCTAAACTTTTTTCTGACAGTGCACCACCCCCACGTCTCTCGTTCAGCAAAATTTTGGGGGCCCCAAAGTCCAGGGCTGGGATCCAGGCTCGCTAGAGATGGACACTGAGTTATAGCTGGTTTGATGGAAGGATGGATATTTAAAAACCTGAGTGTGTTTTAATGTATTCAGGGGTTTCTCTCGGTGATTCAAGCGTGTTGAAGCTTGCATGGTGTAAATACAGCACTAACAGATGGCTTCTCCTTCCAGCACGCCTTCCATTTCCACTGCATCTCTCGCTGGCTGAAGACCAGGCAGGTGTGTCCTCTGGATAACAGGGAGTGGGAGTTTCAGAAGTGAGTATTTCACTGCTGCTTCTCTCCCAGTCTAGTTTCTGGGTCATAGAAAGCTGACATGGGTGACAAAGAGCTAAAGATGGCAAATTTGCAAATCTGAGCAACCACTTAAATTATGCGCTGATCCCACGCATCCAGGACAATTCCTGTGTCATTGGCTTCTGCCGTTTCTCTTCCTATTCTTACATTAAGTGGATAATGAACTTAAAGCCAGAAACTTTCATATTCCTGCGGCGCTCATGCTTCTGTGTTGTTAATAGCAGCCAGTAATCAGAACATATTTAGTGCCATATGAATTTAATTGAATAATGTATTTGATTCATTTAAAATTTAACTTCTTGTAGGATACTAAGCACACTTACTTCATAATCTGGGTCGGCAGTTACTTTTAATGAAGAGTTTGTGTATTCTGCTTGAAACTTCAATAACTGACATGCTTTTGTCTTTTTTGTACAGGTATGGACACTAGATGCGAGAGACAGGGCCATTGCTCCTCCCCCACACTTTTAGGTTATTATTATTCAGCAATATGAATTCAGCATGACTGTCTATGTGTTTTATGCTTCCCCCCCCAAATTATCGTAAACCAAATAAACTGTGCTGTGAAGCCTTTCTCTTGTCATTATTATTCTTCCAATGAGATGAATTGCAGCATTTCATAAGTATTGGTGCCGATTCCCTTGTAAACCTAACAATCAACGATGATTATGAAGATGTTATACTCACTGAAGTAACAATGGGAGTTTATATTTGACCCAAGCATTTTAATTGTTCATAGTGCTTATAAAGAGTATAAGGAGGGTTATATCTATCTTGGACCCATAACTGATGTGTGAATTTTGGAGCTCCGATCCTGTGTAGGTTTACGTCTTCTAACTACAGTCAGTGACATAATAAATGCACCGATATAGTGTGGGAGTCATACAGTTGTATCTTTTCCTGCGGCCCACAGCTTCTGCAACTGGCCCTTGAGATCTAACAGATTGTCACTGGGTCGGAGTTGAACATGTGTCGGATCAGCTCACACTTCAACTGGGAAAAGATCGGGGGACCTGGCCGGGCCACTGGAGGACCTCAACATGATGCAGGCAGTCCATAGACACATGTACTATGTTCTCTTGTTGAAAGACTACCAGGGTGCCGTCTCAGGAGGGGAAAGACATGCGGATTCAGGAGGTCATTGACGTAACACTGTGCCATCAGGGTCCCCCGAATCACTACTAGAGATGACCTGAAGTCATACCCTATGGCTCGCTACACCGTAATGTCATACCCTATGGCTCCCCACACCATGATGTCATACCCTATGGCTCCCCATACCATGATGTCATACCCTATGGCTCGCTACACCATGATGTCATACCCTATGGCTCCCCACACCGTAATGTCATACCCTATGGCTCCCCACACCGTGATGTCATACCCTATGGCTGCCTACACCGTGATGTCATACCCTATGGCTCCCCACACTATGTCATACCCTATGGCTCCCCACACCGTGATGTCATACCCTATGGCTCCCCACACCGTGATGTCATACCCTATGGCTCCCCACACCCTGATGTCATACCCTATGGCTCCCCACACCATGACGTCATACCCTATGGCTTCCCATACCATGATGTTGTACCCTATG
>JABFDZ020000097.1:6483306-6508595 GCA_019775955.2 Pollimyrus isidori | reverse complement strand
CCCCCCCCCCCCCCCCCCCCCCCCCCCCCCCCCCCCCCCCCCCCCCCCCCCCCCGCCCGTTCTTCTCAACCCATTGTCAGCTAACGGAGTTATCAAGTCTGCTAGGAAACACGGAATCAGCCGTCCAAGGGGAAAAAACCACCCTCTTCATTTTGTACTCCCTCCCATCCCAACTGACGGCACAGTCTATATCACGAACAAATGTCAAATAAACAAAAGCTGAATGACAAAAATAGACCCCACATGACTCCCAGCAAAGGATTATACTGGGAAATGAACCGAAACAGAACTGCATAGACTAATATATGGTGTAATACACTGTATAACTTACAGTCCTGCAGTTTTCCAAATTTATGCTCCCATTCAAAATTATATCACCATAATACAAATGCAACCCTGTTTGCCTAAATGTGGCTTGATCGTGTGTGTGCGTGTGTGTGTGTGTGTGTGCGTGTGTGTGTGTGTGTGTGTGAACTCCGTCTATCTGTTTCCTTTGTCATTCATACATATTCATGCCATCCTTAACAAAAGGAACTTGCCATTCTTTCCATAATCTCCCTTATCACACACACTTGAATGACCTCTGACCCCTGAAAGTGAGCACACCTACTCCAGGATAAACGATGGACAGACAAGGGGCAAATGAGTCAGGTTTAGTTCATCTTCTGGACACACTGCAATTCCATCTCCTTAAAATCATCGTAATTAGTTCCCCCGTTTTGAAAGCCCATTCATGTTCTTAGCCCATAGCAGATGCTGCACCCAGCTTTGATACCCAAAGTGGTTTCCATGGAGATTCTACAACTCTTGTACCATTAGTGATTTCATATCTAAAGCTAATTCTATGGCCCACCAAGCACATACACACCTTTATATCTGAAGCACATCTCAGCGATTGCACTGCGGTGTACTAATGAAAACAAAAGCCCATTATATAATACTAAATTTTACATCTGAGCAGCTCTTAAACTGTCACAAGATTTGATAATGGCCACCACAACTTTAGAAGCTATACTGCTAATTGATGTTTAGATATCGATTAATTTCTCATGTTGGGTTAAGGGGGGTTAAGATCTGATGTTTGAGAAAGCAAGAACACACACACACACACACACACAGGTTTGTGATTATATCTTTGTGAGGACTCTATGGGGAAAACTCTAACCCCAACATAAGAACCTTAACCCCGTAACCAAACGAAATACAAGACTTTGGGCATATTTAGTTTTTTGACTGCATTATTCACAGATCTTTGTGGGGACCTGAAAAATGGTCCCCATAATGTCAAAATAACATGTATTACATTGTGGGGGACATTTGGTTCCCACAATGTAATATAAACATAATACACACACACTCACATACACACACACACACCAAACACACACACACGTTAAACACACACACATACACACACACAAACAGACACCAGAACCTGGTTTACTGTTTCTAGGGCTGGGCAGCCAAAACGAGAACCTGCAGTAAAATACCTGCTTCCAGAAGATAAAATCTGCCTTCAAACAGTTCTGGAGCTGAGTCTGATTTCTTGGCAGTAAAAAAGCTGTACGACCTCCTTACAGCTGCCCCCCCCAACCATAATGAAAGCCTGGGACCTGGCAGACCATGAGCTGGCATGACATCATATACACAGTACAGTATGTAATGACAGGAGACTCTGCTGCTTCACGGTTTGCCAGGCAGCCAGGGTGGGGGTGGGGGTGCTCGTTATTCTGCAGGAGCCATGCAGCTCTCCCTTTGTCTCCTGATTCCAGAGAGCCACGAGGAGGTGGTGGCAGGGTGAGAGAAATTCCGATGATGAGAAAAGGAAATCGTGCAGAGACAGGAAGCCTAAATGCCCCGTTTTCCCTGAAGGAGAGCACGACGTGCATCCCCAGGCACAGCACCCCCTTTGGACGGAAATAAAGCACTGCGTTTACGGCCAATGGCCGCTGGCATGACATGTGGAATCCGAATCATGCGTGCCAGAGCCAGGCAGCGCTAACCTACACCCCCGCCACCCCCCGCCACCAGCGAGCCCCGTCGGGGTACATCCGGCTCAGAGCGACCGGCACGGAAGCCCCCGGAAACGGCCACTGACCTGTCTCCGCTGGTGCTCTCCAGCTCCTCTGCCTCCTTAGCACTGAAAAGACAGAGAAAAAGCACACAGACAAACAAAATGAAGGGATGCGAAAACCGGTGAGGCTTTGTGAATGAAGTACTGCTCTAGCCCACTGACGTCTGCTGACCCCTGCAGTCTGGGCCCATGAGGAGGAGAGAGAGAGGGACAGAGCGAGGGATAGAGAGAGGGGTTAGGGGGACTTCACTTTCCCAGACCCTGTTCCAGTACTGGTGCCATATACTTTATTGTTTAATGTTGAAGCTCACGCTCTCTTTTGCTTGTATGTTCTCTCTCTTTCTCCTTCTCACTCTCTCCCTCTCTCTCACACAGTCACTCACACTCTCTCTCTGTCTCTCTCTCTCTCTCTCTCTCTCCCACTTGCTCACCAAACACACAAAGACTCATTAGCTTCCACTGGCTGGAAAGCTGGAGTCTGACTGGAGCAGAGGCAACCCGCAAGATCACATGGGTGGGATGTCTGAGAGAGAGAGAGCGAGAGAGAGAAAATGAGCGTGTGAGCGAGAGGGAGAGAGAGGGAGAGAGAGGGAGAGCCATGCGTGCCGGCGTTCCCAGTGTCTGCGGATATTTTTACAGTGCAGAGCGAAGGAGGGGGGTGCCACAACTTGGCCAGACGTACAGGGGCACGGATTTGCACTGGGAGAGACCCTCCCCCCACACTTGGGTCACATGTCAAGGAACCCCTGCCTTGAGCCTGGAACCAAGGCTCTGTAGGCTCAGTTATGACATATGCATATTTTCTCTCTCATTTAAATTATTAAATTAACAAAGTCCTTTGAATGACTATTACCACTTTTGATTGTAATAATTAACAATCACTGCAAAAAGCATCTCTGAACCACATACAGGGATCATTCTCTAAATAAAGGTTGCAGCGCCTTGGGAAAGAATACAACAAATACTCTAGACATTATAACAGTATGAGATTTGACGTAAGGGCATTTTACATTCAATGTGAAACGAAAACTTCAGCAAACAAGAATTGCACACAGAAGAGCTCACTGCCTAATCACAGTGTCAACTGTATCGATGATTCACTCGCTAATTAGCGGAGACTGACAGGCCGCACGCGACACAAACAAAACAGGTGCTGCCGATTTAATTATTAATCAGTGCAAACGGCCAATTTGCGAGGGAGGCCTGCCGCTGTATATCAGAGCGGATTTTCAGCGGCTGGTGGTTCTGGAAGGTGTTGGTGGAGGTAGTGGGCGGGGAGTTTGCATCTATTGAGCTTTAAGCACTTCCTTGGCCAGGAAAGCTGGACAGACTCTGGCAGGGAGGCGCAGGCTGTGGCGTTACAGAGAACAGGAGTGGGGGGGGAGCATTAGTGAGGAAAGCACTGCGTAGGTTTATGACCAATGATTTATACCCAGCCGGATAACATGGCTGCAGGACCAGCTTCCACTGCTATCGATTTGAGCTTAGAAAAGAGCGTTCTGCCACGACGCCGTGATCGGGCTGACCGGAAGGCTGCCTCCGCTGGGTGGATACCAGCTTACAACTGTGCAGCAGCTGGCCTGGCTCACTGGGGGCCATTTATGGCAAATGCCAGATTTTACTGCACAGCATCAAAGTGGAGGCATGAGATAATATCCCAGGGATGGGGATCTTGATCCATGGAGAGGGGTGCGGGTTTTTGGGATGACCTCTCAATCAGCCAATCACAGTGGGTCCCCAGGACTGGAGCTGAGAACCGCTGTTTTATTATTGGCTGATTGAGAGGTGATCCCTGTACTCAGAAGAGGGTTTGGGTAGGGTGGGGGGCACAACTTCATATACAAATACAATTTATATACAAGGATCTAATTATTGAGGGAGGATGAATTAAACCAAATTAAATATTGGGTGGTACAATCATTCCAGTCCATTAATATCTAAAAGAAAATGGGAAGTATTTTTGACTGTTGTGATGGAATTGCATCATCACTCTATGCTGGAAACAAAGACAAGAGTGTCTGCGATTCCCCCCCCTACCCAGCCCTGGAGGCTGGAGCAGACAGCGATACCCACCCAGTCACTGCTCTACTACACAAGTGAGATGTAAGTCCAGAAAAAAAGTAATTAAAAAATTAAGTAAATATTTTTAAAAGGGATCTATTCAGCCGTAAATACTTAGAGCAGGAAAGATTAGGGCATTACATTTTTTACTGTTTATTCTTATGTCTGATGGTCACTGAGAAAAATCGGCAGGTTTAACGCGAAATGCCCCAAAGCGCGAAGCACTTCCACTGATAACCTGAAAATTAAGGGTTTGAGTCTGGCCAGACCCATCAGTGGGGTGACACATGCATAATTACACAGCTGTGAGCGCAGCGCGATTTTCCTTCTCGCTGCACACGCACGGCCCGCAGGTCATTCAGCTGCGTCTCCGCTGCGGCTCGCTGTACGCGAACCCGCTTCCCGGGCCGCTCCTTGTTTATTTTCATGCCTGCCTGATTCCCATTCCCCTTCCCATTTAATCTCGCCTTTCCCAGGGATGCTGACTGTAATGTAATGTTAAAGAAGCGTAATTTCCATAAAGGAAGCCGGTCATCTCGGCGAAGCCCAATTGGGTAGCGCACAATTGTAATGATCTATGAGCTGCCGCTACAGACCAGGGTAAATTGGATGAAACAAGACCGGATGCGTTTCCATGCCGTCGTGGGGGTTCCTCCAGGTACTCCTGCATCCCCCACAGTCCAAAGACATGCCGAAGCTTATTGGAGTTTCTAAATTACATGCATGTGTGAGTGGTTGGTGTGTGACTGTGCCCTGCGAAGGGCTGCCCCCCGTCCAGGGTTGTTCCCTGCCTCGTGCCCGTACAGTAGCTTCCGGGATAGGCTCCGGACCCCCCGCGACCTTGAAGGAGACATGGTTTGGACAATGGGTGGATGGACAATTAAGTCTAACACGTGTAAATGACATGACAAAATTCACCATGCATGCATTACACATTACATTTAGGGATGAAATGATGTGAACACATCTCTATTACGATTTCATGACCAAATGATCATGGATCATGGATTTTTGTGGCATCGGTAAAATGTGCTGCAAATGTTCAAAATGTTCTGACACAAACTGAAATCCTCACCAAGTTTTATACTTAATACGTGACACAGTACCGACAGGCCTGTGCACTTTTTGTTTTGAATAAATGTCAAAACATGAAAATGCAATAATACTGAAAATGTCTAGAGAGCTGTCGCTGCCTTCCGCCATGTTGTCACTAACACTAGAGGAAGCACGTCCTGATTTTGCTGCAGGCTGATTGGTTGAAGAAGTGAAACACAAGCCCCTCCCTTATTGACCCATGAATACCCTGAACTCTGCAAAATCAGAATGTCCCAATAAGCACCCAAGATGCAAGCTGCACCTGCGCGCCTGTGTCTACGCGCCTGCATCTGCGCAACTGTGTCTACGTGCCTGCATCTGCGCACCTGTGTCTACGCACCTGCATCTGCGCACCTGCATCTACGTGCCTGCATCTGCGTGCCAGCGTCTATGCGCCTGCATCTGCGCGCCTGCATCTGGGTGCCCGCGTCTATGCGCCTGCATCTACGCGCCTGCAACTGCGCGCCTGCATCTGGGTGCCCGCGTCTATGCGCCTGCATCTACGCGCCTGCATCTGGGTGCCCACGTCTATGCGCCTGCATCTACGCGCCTGCATCTGCGTCCCAGCGTCTATGCGCCTGCATCTACGCGCCTGCATCTGCGCGCCTGCATCTGGGTGCCCGCGTCTATGCGCCTGCATCTGCGCACCTGCATCTGGGTGCCCGCGTCTATGTGCCTGCATCTACGCGCCTACATCTGGGTGCCCGCGTCTATGCGCCTGCATCTGGGACACTGTTGCTAACTTTGGTTATGCTAGATAGTATTAACATGAGTTTTACAAATCCAAGTAGTCAACCACAGTTTTAATGATAGTTAGTATTTGAAACTAACCGTAAAACACAAAATTATTGTTCTATTTAAGGGGCAAGTTTGTATATTTTGTAATTAATACACATCATACCTATTTTGTTTTCCAACTGAGTGTGTCATGTGACTCATAATCATATTTTTGTGGGGACTGTCCATTAATTTCTATAGGCATAACCCCACTCCCAACAATGACGACATTAACCCCTACCCAGCCCTAACCTTAACCATAAGTAACCAAACAAAGTACAAGACTTTTGGCATTTTTAGTTTTTTGATTGCAGTCACATATATATTTATTTTTTCAATTTTTTTTTATAAAATTGAGTTTTCCTTTGTGGGGACCGAAAAAATGGTCCCCACAATGTATGTCAAACTAACCTGAAATGACAGGAAATGTCCTCACAATGCAATCCATGCATGCCACAACACACATACTCCATATGGACAAAAGTACTGGGACACCCATAACAGTTAGAGGAGTTAGTCATATGAGCCACAGCCATTGATAACATACCAGTGTATAATTCAGCACACAGCCATGTAATCTGCAGCAGAACGGGAGGGTCATACAGTACATAAGAAGTTAGTCAGCCCAGCACCTTCATGGGCACCATTGGAGACCTTTCCAACAGGTCAGGACTCCACATTTCTGTCATGCTAGACCTGCCCATCTAGTGGAAAGCCTGAAGAGTACAGGTTATTACAGCAACTAAGGGCCAGTGACCTTCATATTAGTACCCTTTGATTCAGAGTGGAATGCTGGACAGGCTGGGATCCTAATAGGCTAAGTCCCCACAATGTAAGACACACACACACACACACACACACACACACAGTGTACCAGCAAGTATAAAAAAGCTCAGCATTTTCCATGGACTATCTATGCCACCTTCTGCTATGCAAAATATAAAGTTGTAAAGTTTGATTTAAAAACAGCAGAGGTAGTAGAATTTCCTACAAAACAATGTTAAAGGTAGCAGGTTAGCTCTGCTCAGAGCGAAGAAACGTCAGGTTTGCTCTTGCACTGCACCTCAATCAGACAGGGAGACAGAGAGAGGGGCAAGGAGGAGACAGGGAGCCAGAGAGAGGGGCAAGGAGGAGACAGGGAGCCAGAGAGAGGGGCAAGGAGGAGACAGGGAGCCCACACCATATCCATGCCAGACCTCAGTCACGACACGCCTGTGTATCCACTTACCACTGCAGTCTAACACCAGTGGAAGCATTCACTCACTCGCTCACTCACTCACTCACTCACTCGCTCACTCGCTCACTCGCTCACTCACTCACTCACGCCACTGCAGCCAGTGCCACACAATGCAGTCCCCCACTGCGAGCGGCAGTGGCGTGTCGGTGCAAACCCAGTCCTGTACAGGTTCCGTGAGTCGGCTACCTTGTTAAATACAAAGCAGAGGAAAGGAATACAAGGTGATCACACACTTAAATACCATTTAAAACATAAACCACCAATCCCAGCAGGAAAGAGCAAAGAGGAGAGATCAATGCCCACACAACGTGGTTGTACCAAACACAACGAAGAAAATGAATTTTAATCAAATAAACTGTGAGGAATAGTGGCTGGCCTGGCTGTTATAAGAGTGCGCAATTCCTGTATTGCAGTGAAACGGCTCCCAGTGTTTCTCAATGGGTCTATGCACCAACATGGCAGCACAGAAAATAAAAATGCAGAACAAGATTTTGTTTCATCCAGCCAGTTGATTACTTTATGACTATGCCTCTTTATGCTGAACTTACCCTTCCTGACAAGAAAAGTTAAGCACACAGGTGGAGTGGTGGAAATAGAATGAATCTGCACGTGGTGAAAGGTCATGTGTCTGTATGGTAGCGATTATAATATCTAATACCTCAACATGACACTTGCAGTCCATAGACACATGTGCTAAGTATGGGTGGGCGTTGTCTTGTTGAAAGACCAGAGACGACTTGAAGTCATACCCTATGGCTCCCCACACCGTGATGTCATACCCTATGGCTCCCCACACCATGATGTCATACCCTATGGCTCCCCACACCATGATGTCATACCCTGTGGCTGCCTACACCATGATGTCATACCCTATGGCTGCCTACACCATGATGTCATACCCTATGGCTCCCCACACCATGTCATACCCTATGGTTGTCTACACCATGATGTCATACGCTATGGCTCCCCACACCATGATGTCATACCCTACGGCACACCATGATACCAGGAGTAACACCGGTCTCTTCACAACATTGGCAGGATTGCTCCTCCTTCCTTGGTACCGCCATACACACACACACACACACACAATGGTCGTCCGTGGTAATGCAGAACCAAGATTCGTCACGGAAGATGGGATGACGTTAAATGCCTCCTGGTCACGGCTTTTACTGCACTGGTGTTAACAGCAGCCTATGCATTGGATGGTGAACCTGTGGTCTGGCTGATGCCAGTCGTCGAGACACAGTGCAGGATGACACAAGGTGTTGTAGACAGTCAGGCGAATATGCGATGGGCTTCTGTGATGCCTGCTACACAGTACGACAATCCTCTCTTGGTGTGGTTCGTCTTGAGCAGCCCGGAACCTTCTGTCTGTGTGTGTGTGGGTGGGTGCCCTCACATGCCCAATGGTTCCAACATTGGGCGACCGTGACATCTGCATGCCCCACATGCCGGGTACGAACACCCAGCCTCATGCAAACCCACAATGGGACCCCTATCAAATTCCATCAAGTGCTGGCGATGCTCTCTAATGCATCTAGGAGGCATCCTCTGTGGCTGGTGACTAGTTCATTGCTGGTCTGCATGTGTACCAAATTACATCCAAATCGGACCGTTACTTCCGGGTACTTAACTTCTTTTGTCACCCAGTGTAGTATAGAGAGTATGTAACCTATTCTGAACTTAAGTTATACATGTATCAAGACCATAATGATTATCTCATTAATTTAACGCATCTATTTGAATCTTGGTTCTTAATCCCGTTTCCACAGAGTCTGGATCATACTTCATCTTCTTAATACCACCAGAGTGTGCCGCACCTGTTGTGTGAGGCTGCTAGCAAAGAAACTACGCATTTCAGTTACAGTAAATATTCACGCAATTAAATTTTGGTTGCAATAAGCAACTGACAAACTCCCAAAACTGAAAGAGTACAAGAAAGAAGATTTTATTATAATTTCTCCACTGCAAACCGAAGCACAGCCAGTAAGACCTTTGATTTTCTTGTATCACACTCAGTCTGTCGTTCTGCATCCATGAGAAAAGCCTGGGCAGCAGGTGACAGATGATTGGATGATTGGATTTCCCAGGGAATGCTGCTAACTGGTATCAGAATATATTCTTAAACAACTTCAGCATCTCCTCACCCTTAGAAATTGCCCAAGGCACAGACGTCTCCATCTATAATGGCACCCCCCACAACACAAACGTTGGTCCTCACCTATCTTCAACCAACGGGGAGAAAGCCCACGCCTGCCTAGGCCTCAGGACCCCCGAATTTGGCACTCAGTTTGGTGATCAGGGCCATGACCTTGGGGTTGTTCTGGTACTTAGCCATGTTGGCAGGATTCTGGGCCACATCCTGGAAGGCTGCCATCACCTCTGGGTCCTGTGAGGAGGAGAAAGTGAAACGAGAGGACATCCACAGAAGACCGTGAACTGGTTTCATTGCGTTTAAAATTGAGAATATTTACAGTTAACCGAAAGGTCTTTGAAACAGGAAAACGACCTTACCTTCATGGCTGAGAAAACCTCGGGGTCGTTGAGAAGGTCTCCCATACCAGCCATGCCAGGGAAACCTCCAGCACCACCTGTAGGGGGCGCCATGACAATGTCAACTGGGCAGCACCAGATGGTCCTATCGATACTGTTAGCCGCACTCTCCATCTCACCTGGGAATCCTGGAAACCCTCTGCTGGCTCCGCCGGCCTGCTGCCGTGCCTCTTCCTCCTATGAGCACGGAGACGCGAGGCCTGCTCAATGGCAACACTTACTGGCTCATAAAATCGTAACCTGTATACTGGCGAATAAGGCACATTTACCCAAATTCTGCCAGATGATTAGACTCTCCGCCCTACCCTTTGGGCTCTCTCATGCTCCTCCCTGGCTTTCTTCACCCTCTCCTTCCGCTGCTGGATTTCCTGCTCCTCCCTCTTCCGCTCGTACTTGCGGCGGTGCTCCGCGATTCTGTTGGCCTGTGAGGAAAAGCAGTTCATGCAGCGGTGCTGGGCAGCCACCCCCTTAGACGAGGCCCGTACCGGAAGCCTTAGGGCACCTTTGGCTGGACCTCCTTCAGCAAAGCGCTGGCGTCTTCATCATAGTCCAACTTGCAGGCCATTGCAAGGTCTTTTGCAGCCTCTTCCCAATGACCAAGCAACCTTAACAGGGTGCAAAGGGGGTGAGTCTGGATTTGCTCATAAGCACCTGTTTCACTGAGCTTTCACCATATAAATGCAAACTTGCAAGGTATCAAATTGTACAGTACTGTGCAAAGGTCGTTGGGAAAGTTTAAGGCTTTTTATCTGATTTATCTGGAAAAAAGTTAGTTCAACATTAGAATAAATGGAAAAGTAACACAATAAAAGCTATTGAGAATTTCTTCTGTGCTCTAAAAAGCTACTGATATCTAGCTGGACAACTAGATGAACACGGCTTCAGTTCCCAAACCTCTCCTCAGGGGCACCTCAGCCATTCTATGTGTTTGTTAAATGTCACCACCAGCTCAATGAACTCGATGAGTTAAACTCAATTAATTATCCAAACATGGTAATTGATTTTAAAAGGATGTGAAAATACATGTGTATGTTGGACGGTCGCTGCAATTACTGGGGTGACTTTATGTTGAGGTTTTGAAATGGCCAATTCGACACACACTGACAGACGTAAAGATTATTGTCTTTGACTACCTAAGACTTCTGCACAGTACAGTATAGGCCTTTTTAGCTATTGCGCTGCACAGTACAGTATAAGCCTTTTTAGCTATTGCTCTGCACAGTACAGCATAGGCCTTTTCAGCTATTGCGCTGCACAGTACAGCATAGGCCTTTTCAGCTATTGCTCTGCACAGTACAGCATAGGCCTTTTCAGCTATTGCTCTGCACAGTACAGCATAGGCCTTTTTAGCTATTGCGCTGCACAGTACAGCATAGGCCTTTTTAGCTATTGCGCTGCACAGTACAGCATAGGCCTTTTTAGCTATTGCTCTGCACAGTACAGTATAGGCCTTTTTAGCTATTGCTCTGCACAGTACAGTATAGGCCTTTTTAGCTATTGCTCTGCACAGTACAGTGTAGGCCTTTTTAGCTATTGCAGCCTTTGCCTTAAAAAAAGCCACCTAACAGGCCCAGAAAAGCACAAGCAGGCCTGCAGACCTGTGCGCCTTCCCTCTCCACTTGTAAGGCTGAGCAGAGTCCGGGTTGATGGAGATGGCCCTGTCGCAGTCCCTCACCGCCGCGTTGGGCTTCAGCATCCGGATGTACACGCTAGGAGGAAGCACTGCAGCTGAGCAGACGCGATCCACCGCCAAACGCGCATCATGCGCAGATGCACAGACGACAGTAAATGCCCCCCTCCAGCCTCCCGCTCTCACCTGGCCCTCTTGGCGTATAAAATGGCCAGTTGGGGGTTGAGCTTGATGGCCTCTGTGAAAAGGCCCAAGGCTTTATCCAGCTCACCTGAACAACGAGCACACAGTAAGCGGAAAGGTAGCAGCCTATCACACCTCTTCATCTTCATAATACCTCCATCCATAATCAGACAAATACAAAAAAGAGCCATATTAAAAAGCGGCGAAACGTGAAGCCTAATCAGTGTTATTTAAATAGAATTATAATGGAATAAAACATGACATAACTTATTACCAGTGGTTCGCACCCTTTTTTGCACTGTGATCCAATTCTTACCCTGCTAGATCCTATGACCCTATATTATGTACAGTATAGGTTTAAATTAACACTCGGATCAAACACGCAGTGCACTCGCACAAACCTGATTGGATGTGCCAGTGAGTTTTAAATTAAACATCTGTGGTTTGGCTTCTTGGATTCGTTGAGTATTCAACTAGTTTTGCTCAAAGCAGTTGCCGACCCAAGACCTGTTTATGCAGGTTAATTCTAGGATTGAGGCTGGGAGATCTGATTGTGGATCAGCGTAGGAGGTTGCGGTTTTAAAATCGTTTCCTTTCAAAACTTCCTGCGGACCTAAATTGGGTCGTAACCCAGGGGTCGAGAAACGCTGCTTTATAGTGATAAACAATTGCAAAACTGACCATTCAAATAAACCTCAAAATTAATTTCAAAAGTAAGCAAACCATATTTCTATGAAGAGTCAACTTAAAGACAGTAGCCCTTGGCCGGAATGGTATACAGATCAAAGGTAAGCCTTCCTAACCTTCTCCAAGGGCTGTAATGGCCTCCATTTTCTTTTCATTAGCTTGGTCCATCATTTCATCGGTTACCTGGAAGCAGAAAGAGAGACCAACGGTGAACAGGGAGCAATAGGAACAGCAGAAGCTGCTGCCAGTGGCTGATGGCGAGGAGACCCTCTCACCTCCACACTGTCGAGGTCCACCATCTCCTGGGGCTCCTCTGTGTCTGGCTCGATCACGCCATCCTTGTCAATGTCTAGCAATGCGGGGGGAGGAATGAGAATAACTCCCAGAACATGAATCAAATTTATTTACCATGAATTTTAGACGTTGACAGAATCTGTCGATGAGTTGGTTGTGTTCAATGCCCAAATCTACATACAGAAATGCAGTATAGAGCACACTGGGTACAACACACCATGCAACACCGAGTGTCACGAATGGGGCATCTGATGGTATCACCCTAACTTAGTATGCAGCCACAAAGCATCAGTTCCGTATTTACGGCGATACACATTAATTAAGGATGATCCAAGACCAGGTAAACTCATTTTCATTCTCTAATTCTAGTCTTAATCAATTATAGTTCTTACTAGGGTTGCAAATGAGTGGAAAATTTCCAGGAACTTTCCATGGGAATTTTGGAATTATCGAAAAACTGCTCGAGCTATCAAACACCGCAAAGAAAGCAAACTGTATAAATAATACAACAGAATATGACTTATAAGCAGTGCATTTTGATGCAGATGCTTATTTTGGAGCAATTTTGTCTGGTGTACTCTCAAGCATCCAGTTACGGACTGATATCACTATTAGTGCCGTCAAAATGTTTTGTTTTTTTTTATGTTAAACTACATTTAAATTCCCTATTACAGGCTAACCAGCAATTTTGCACATTTCCAGTTTACTCTCAGTAATTCACAGATATTATTATTAATTTCCATGGAAAGTTTCCAACTTTGAAAATTCCCATAATTTTGCAGCCCCAGCTCCCACTGGGGTAAAGCCGTCACTGAGACAGACATACCCAGCTCGCTCTCCTCACTCTCAGACAGCGGCGGCTCTGGGGCTGCTGAACAAGGAGGGGGAGTGGAAGACGTTCTCTCCTTCTAAACAGTCAGCGGGCAACACAAGAACACGGCCACATACGAACTCAAAAACACCACCAAACTTATTATACACAATTCTGAGAACTAAGTTTAACAAAAACATCGAACATGGGTAAATAGATACAAGGGTTTAAAATTCTTTGTACTTTGGAGGAGGGTGGGGGGGCCTCGTTCTTCGATGCTGCTGGAATCGTGGCTCCCAGGCTGGAATTGACAAAAAAAGGAAGAAAAAAAGCCTTAAAAAAAACTTAGAATATTGTGAAAAGGTGCAATATATTCCATGGGTCATTTAAGGGGAAACATTTCAAGCATTTTTCAGTTTCAAATTTGATAATTATGGCCTACAGCTCAAACAATCTCAGAATATTAGAACCCCATTTTGAGTTTGACATTTTGGATTAAACTATAAAAAATGATCTTTTTACGATATTCTAATTTCTTGAGATCCACAGTTGTACAACTTCCTCATCACGCAAAACATCTAATTTAAGTGAAATGTGTTCCGCGTTTCATATTTGCCTTACGAAATTCACAAGACGTACAGAAATTACTACGTTTTTTGAGTGGGTGTGTCTAGGTTTGTGTTTTTAAAAAAGTGACTTCTAGATTTTTCAGCGTTCTGAATCTGATGGAAGGGGCTTGCGGTGTGGTAATGTGATGTAAACTGGCGTAAAGGAAGAGATGCTGATGTGGGCGGAGTATGATGTACGGACCTTTCCAGCCAGGACCGGAAAAAACCAAGCTCGGGTAGATGCAGAATAGAGGGGTTGCTGGTGCATAGCTGAACAAATGCCTTCAGCTCTGATATTTTTTGAGGATCCATTTCCAACTCGCAGGCCTAAAACAGCAACACAAAAAGAGCGAATAAAGCCATCACCGCGATTTTTAAAATTGCATGGTATTCCGTAAACGCCACTGGTAAATTACAATTTTGGTTTAAAAAGTTTTCGAATAAAAGCAATCTCCAGTCAAAAACTATTTCTTACATGCGACACGACCTGTAGACCGTGTGAATAACGCAGAGAAACGCGAACAAAAACTAACTAGGCATCTAACTCCCTCCTTCGATTGCAAATCGAAATCCAATGGAATTTTCTGGAATAAAGTGAAAGTAAAGGCCATGCTCTACTCAACTGAAAACATAAACTTTTAAATATTTTTGTTTCAAATAAGTAATTTCGACACAGGATGCATAAAATCCCGATGCATACAATCAGACTTACTTTGCTTTTCAATGTCCTACGATTTAAATGTTCGACAGGTACCAAGTTACCATGAACGATTGCACACGCTGATTAGGCGATTTCGCTCAGGCACTGAATTAGCCGACGAAAGAATAAGGGTCCTAAAAGGGTTTGGGGACTGAAGTCGTTGGCTATAGACGTAATACAGGGGCTCAACCAATCCACAAACTCTATTATTCTCCGCTTGACCGTCTTAAAGTGCCAATGCCTTGTCAAATTAGGATGATCGGGGGAGTAAATTCGCCTTGTACGGGATAGCGGTTGGCTGGCTAGTTTAATATTAAAAATCAGTTAATCTGTTCGCATTAACTTCTAAACACATGTCAAATAAATGATACACATGGAGTGTTTTTCGGTATTCCCGTTTAGGTGGAGTTAACGTTACTTCGTTTTTGGGAAGTCGATGTTGAGTAACTATGACTATGTTGCACAAAATATTCGTCAACCTTGCGTCAGCCTACTCACGTTTGCATGGGAGAACAGGTCAGATATGTGCTTTATTTTTTATTTAATATTATTTGAACCGTATACACGAACGTAAATGATCAGTAGTGTAGACGATACTTATTACCAATGATCAATTGAATTATCTAATACTGACAACATTGCCGGTTTCAGTCTCAATAAGAACTTTTAATATTTGCCTATATATCATATCTTAATAAGAGATTTTGCTTTTTTAAGAAATAGTCGGTTTATAACTTGTTAAAGTTTGCAACACCGTAACAGATCAGAAAAATACTGTTCCCAGTGCCCAAACTGTTGAATAACGTCTCTTTTACGGTATGTAATAGGGCGCTGAAATGCAAAAGGATACAAAAAAAACTTAATGTTGAGTCATTTCACTATCCCCTAGGCTGCGTCTGCTGCCCCTGCAGGAATGTTATAACCCAAATTGGAAGGTGGCGTCAAAAGGTACCACCACGGTATCTGGGTCAACCTAGCCCCTATACACATCCACACATTCTTAAATATGGTGAGTAAAACATATATGTGTGCCATATATGAAGAATAAAAACTATAAAGTTCTATGGACACTGTTTTTGCCCTGTCGGAAAACAAAGAAAGTTCTAAGTACCCTGCCCATTCATTCTCTGTAACTGTGTGTTCAATCAGGGGTACATGTTCATCTGTGAAGCATTTTCAGTGTATATCAAACACTTCTCCTTAGGGATTTCCTGCTTTTTTGTCTGTCTGTGTGAACACCAACCCCTACCCCCCCCCCCGGCTGTGGGCTGAATTCAGCCTGCTTTCGAACCTTGCAACTGACATTAACTTACATAAAATAATGATAATTCAGCCCACGAAACGATTTTTGAATATGAATTTGAAAAAACTCTCTAAAATATTTAGTTCTTAGTTTTTTCACTTTTTTGGGGGGGGGAATCACTAAAGCCACTATCTGACTCGCCTTGATGAAAACTATGGTTTGGAACTAAATGAATTGCTGGTGGGATTGATGGAAGACCAGTAAGTTTTATATTACAGTAGGGAAATTATGGTAGGGTGGGGTGGGGTGGTTAATACTCTCACCTCACGCCTCTGGCACCAGGGTTCGAGTCTGGCCACAGGTGTCCTCTGTGATGGGTTGGCACCCCATCCTTGGTTACTTCCCACCCTTTACCCATAGGCTTCAGACCCCCACAACCCTGAGATGGGCAAGCAGTTTCAGAAAATGTATGGGTAGGGGGTCTGGGGATGCAGCTGTGAAGGGTAGACGCTGAACCATAAGGCTCAAGGTCACAGGAATCATGTTCATCTCTTCACGGATGAGGGAAATGCTGCTCCTTGCGACTAAAAAACATTTATGGGCCCCGAAAGTGAAGCGTGTTCAGGGGTGACGATTTCTCTGTCATCATTCAAACGTTAAACGTGTTGCTGATTTGTCAGGCCCCGTATGGATCGGCCGGCCAACTAGCCTCACCGTGACGTGGTTGTCCTCTGCCCTCCTCTCCCAGGGGAGGTGACCCCGGGTCTGACGCAGACGGAGTTCGAGCTCCGTCGACAGAAACTTTCCGCCCTCATCGCGGCGCAGGCTGAGAGGACGCAGGAGGGTCTGCTCAGTTCCCATGGAAACAGCTCTGCCCCCTTCCACGTTGCCGTGGTGCTCTCTCACCCCATCCGCTACATGACCAACGACATCCCCTATCCCTTCCACCAGAACCAGGACTTCTTCTACCTGACGGGCATCCTGGAGCCCGATAGCGCCTTGGTGCTGTGCTGCCCGCCCCGCCCGGAGGGGGCCATCCTGTTTGTGCCCAGAAGAGACCCAGCGCGGGAGCTGTGGGATGGGCCCAGGTCAGGAATAGATGGGGCGTCTGCACTGACGGGCATTCAGCAAGTGCACAGTACAGAGGAGCTGGGCCTGGTGCTGAAGAGCTTCAAAGGTACAGTAGCGCATCTGAAAGTCCCAGGTTCGATTCGCCTGGACAGTAGTAGGAAGCCAAGTTACATTTAAGGACAGAGACTGCCCAGGTTACACAGTCTGTGCTACTACTTGTCGACTTTATGATGGGTGATTTTTTTATTCAGTAAATTACGTTCAACACTTTATTATGAAATAGGCTTTGTTTTAATGATTTTGCCCCACTGCAGGCTGACGTATGTGTTCTAAGCATTTTTGAAGGTCGGTTAGGCTCAGCCGTATGATGTTTGTTAGGTTAGGTCGACTGTATTGCGACGTATTTTGCGCTTTACGGCATTTTCACCTCCCGATAGGTTTATCGGAATGTAACCCGGAGAGCGTCTGCATGCAAAGGGGAATCAAAGACTGAAAAGTGAATTTCCCGTTGTGCCTTGGATGGCGAGAGAATGTCACAGGGCCACCACGCCTTTCAGTGCCGCCTTTGCCCCCTTCTCTCTCTCCGCCCCCTCCTCAGGCTGTACCCTGTGGTACGACGCGTCCCAGCCCTGCCACCCGGAGCTGCACCACAGCCACGTCGGCCCCCTGCTGGGGGGGGGTGCCCCGGTGCGGCCCCTCAGGCCCCTCCTGCACTCCCTGCGTGCGGTGAAGAGCCCTCCGGAGGTGGCTCTGATGAGGGAGGCGGGCCGCATCACAGCACAGGTGCCGCGGGGTGGTGGGGGCGCGACGGCGACCGTTCGGGAAGCGTGGGCGGCAAGTCTGGCGTTCGGAAACGCGGGAAAGTCAAAGGAGACTCTGCTAGTTCAGTGTTTTACGCTGACGGTATGATTACTGGGTGTCATTTGCCCACACTATGTAATATCGGGGGGGGGGGGATATGGAGGCATTATTGCCCCACAACTCTGGGACCAGGGTTTGAATCTCCAACATGGCCCAGTGTGTGTGGAGTTTGCATGTTCTCCTCGAGTCGTCGTGGGGATTCCTCTGGGTATAGTTTCCCCCCACAGTCCAAAAAGTGTGTGTGTGTGTGTGTGTGTGTGTGTGTGTGTGTGCGCGCGCGCGCGCGCCCTGGGATGGGCTGGTTTCCCATTCTGGGTGATTCCATGCTTTGTGCTTGTAGCCTTCAGGATAGACTCTGGACCCCCCAACCCTGACTAAGACAAGCGGGTAGAGGAAATTAATGGCTTTATGTATGGGAGATGCACAGGCTGGTACCAGCTTAAAATTGTCACTGGTTATAATAGTCAGAAGGTTTTATTTTGATGCCAAGAAAAATTCAAGTGATTATCTTTTTTATTTCATTAGGGAATCTCCTGGAAAGCTTTGCTTTTCATACTTCATGTTGGTGCCAAGCTCAGTGGGGCTCTTTGTAGTCAATTATCCATCCATCCATTTTCCAAACTGCTTATCCATACTGGGTCGCAGGGGGGTCCGGAGCCTATCCCGGAAGCAACGGGCATGAGGCAGGGAACAACCTTGGACGGGGGGCCAGCCCATCGCAGGGCACACTCACACACCAGTCACTCACACATGCACACCTACGGGTAATTTGTGAACTCCAATCAGCCTCAGCATGTTTTCGGACTGTGGGGGGAAACCGGAGTACCCGGAGGAAACCCCACGACGACACGGGGAGAACATGCAAACTCCACACACAGGAAGCCCAGGCGGGTCCCAGAGGTGTGAGGCAACAGTGCTAACCACTGCACCACCATGCCGCTCCTTGTAGTCAATTATTTAGATTAAAATTTAGGGTGAATATAGCCAGTATTTTTCGATCAAATCGTTGGAAAACCATTGAATTTCAATGGCTAATCTAATTTCAGTGCAGTTTCTGAAAGAATAACAATGCACTGTTTGGTAAAAAGAGTAAGAAATATCCTTTGTGACACTTCTGGACAGAGAAATGATAAGTCTGATCTTAAAGCGTTTTCTCTCTATTTTTATACTTTTCTCCAGTCAGTTACTTACATGCTGGTACCTAGTAATTACATTATGGCAGAACAGAGTGTTATACTCTACTGCAATATCCACTCGCCTTGTTAATGTGTTGTTAGCAAAGCTTGATAAAGAGAATGCAGAATTTATGGGATCTGTTGCATAACTGGCAGTGATTGTCACTGTATGACTTTTTGCCAAAAGCTTGTTGGTTGAAAAAGAACTTTTAATATCAAGTGAACCCCAATCTGTTCTTCATAATGGAGAAGAGACCTATTTTAGGAGCTCGGCAGCTGGTAGCTGAGAAATGAACTGTGAGCTAAATGAATCTGTATGCTTTGACATAGTCGTACAAACGAATATGTAACTCGCTAAGTTTGTCCGATGCGATGTACAGCAATGCCTTGTGACCCTGAGCAGGATTATTGGTTAGAAGATGGATGGAAATTACTGCGATAATTATGTGAGGACACGGTTTTGGGCTCGACCTCCTGTACTGTGATTATATGTATGTCTGATGTAAAGCAGTGCTCTATAGTGGCCTTGTTAGTGCTCTCTGACGCCCCCTGCATGTCCTGTCTATACTCCAGGCGTTTAAGAAGACCATGGCGATGTCCCACGGAAGGGTGAATGAAGCTCTCCTCTATGCTAAGGTGAGATTGTTACTCACTACTTATATATTACATCCACTTTTTTTTTGGCAGCTAATTTACTTTCCAGACTGAATCCTGAGTTGTGAGGACCACAGATTTAGACCCTGGATTTTAGACTCTCTTATGCTCTGCCTCTTATAAATTCCATTGTTTTACTAGATTAGAGAATATGGTTTATAGGCAGGGGGTGTGGGGGCCGGGTGGGTAACACCTTCACCTCACTTCAGCCGCTGGCTCTGCCGAAGGGGGTCTTTACACACTCTCCCGAGTTCGTGTGGGTTTTCCTCTGGCTACCCTGGTTTACTAAGACAGACCAAATTGCCTGTAGCCTGTGAGTATTTACCTTGTACTTGGCTGGCATCCGGTCCAGGGTGCCCCCCTGCTTGTACCCAGTGTCTCCTGGGACTGGGCACAGGGTTATGGGGGATGGGCGTTTGGACTGGTAGAACCCAGATGCTGCAGTGGGAACCCCGTAACCTGTATCCATGGCGATAAAGTAACAGTGTTCATGGCCGAGCATGATCATGGGGAAATGTTGTTCCTGTCGTGGTTAATTCCGTACACTTTATTTTATTTGTATGCAGTGCACTTGCCCCAAAGCACTAATGCGGATTCGAAGAAGCAGCACATCGCTTTCTGATATACCGCAGTTATGGTAGCAACAATGTAAAAGAATAGTAAATAAAATCCAGGAAAAAAAATCGGAGGAGTACCAACAAAACTCCATAATTTGATATTGGCTGGGGGAATAAAAAAATCTCTGGGAATCCAAGATTAAGTGATGGCAGGGCAGTCTCCGGTCCCCCTGGCCGGTAGCTTGGCCTGCAAGCCGCTGCATCCGCGGCAGACTCTTCATTGTTCTCCGTGGGAGGAGAGAGACACAGGCCTCCCTCCAGAGGCCGACAGGTGACCGACAAAGGCAGAGGCGGGCGGTCTGCACCAGAAGCCTCCGTATGGGGGCCGGAGGTAAAGCCACAGCTCTTCAGTCAGATGTCCTGCAGCCATTTCCTCCATCTAGATACAGCTTTTGGCTGCTGCATTTTAAATCTGATGCAGGAGTCCAGCCTCTTTGACCACAATTAAAAGGATCTTGGTTGCTAATATTACTAGTAAATAAGATTCAAGGCTTTGTGGAAAAACGGTTGTGTGCATCATAACAATATGGTCATCTAATTGCTGAAGACAGATGTTGACTGCGTTGCGCCTTGTTGCTTCTTCTTGACCTTCAGTATTTTCCTGGCATTAGTGTCTCTGGAGCCCCTGCCACCTCAACTTTTTTATTTATGTCACACATAGAAAATCCGACGTGACGATATACATTGAGTTGCCCCCACCCATTGGTCCTCCCCAGTCATCAGACTCACCAACCTTCCTAATGGTATATCGTCCCTTGGTAGCTTGTAATCATATTAATAGATCACATTATTTAACTCGATGGTCCAAAGTACCATTAGTACCCTTACTTATCCAAATCGTGTTCTTATAATTATAGAAAGAGCTTATAAACAGCCCACCGCTCATATTACAGTGCCAAGGGGACAACAACAAAAACAAAACAAACAGACAGATAAAGGATAAAAAAGATCAGCTAAAAGAGGCGTTTAGGGCTCATTAATCAATTGTTTTATTAGATTCCATCGATACTCAAATTTTTCCAGTTTCAGTTGCAGTCTTGCTGTAGTTTCTCCCATAATATGGACCTTTTTAACTCTGTCTCTCCATTGCGTGATGCGGGGGGGCTTTAGCCAGAAGCCTCTAATTGCTTTTCTGGCTATCAAGAGCAAAACTCTGAGCAAATATTTCATGTCCTTATTTATGTGATCACCCGGCAATATCCCCAATATGTGCGGGTTTATATCCCGGTTTAGCTCGATACCCAGTACTCTCTTTATATCTTTTTGCACATATTTCCAAAACGCTTCAATCTTCGGGGCAGCCCTAAAATATGTGAGTGAGATCCCCCACTGCCCCGCACTTCCTCCAACATAAATTAGAGGACTTATTATATTTAGAGGTGATTGGTGGAGTATTAAAGTAATGCATTTTCATCGTCCAATCAGACTCTCTCTCTAAGTCGGGCTATTGGTTCATTTATATCCTGACCTGAATGTTTCCTCCCAGTCAGTTATGGTAACATCTGCTTCCAGATCCCATTTTTCTTTAACCGCCATATTATTAGTACTTGTTTTATATTGTCGAGCCTTAAATATTTTTGAAATGATTCCCTTTTTTGTTTCGCCTTTTGTAAATGATATAAACAATTCTTCATCTTTGGTTGGTTCCGTGAATATCTTTTCCTTCTCATTATGGTTCTGGAGACTTTTAGCAATTTTCGAAGCTTTGTTCCCTGAACTTGATGTATTTAAATTATTTTGTGTTGTTGACCATGTCTTCATTGTCTCTTCAATCCAATCACTTTGCAGCTTAAGCTTTCCTCGTGCTGTTTTTGTCAGTGTTTCTAAGGGTACATTTGGGCAGGACCTTTACCCCCATTTCCGCCTAGACTGTATCCCTCTCTTTAGTAATCCACACTGTAAGAGCTCTAAGTTGAGCAGCCCAATAATAGTTCCTTAGATCTGGCAAGTTTAATCCACCTTTATTTTTGGTGCAGATGAGTGTTTTATATTTAATTCTTGCTTTTTTGTTTTGCTATAAAAACTTCGATATGCTATCATCTAGCATTTTAGACGTGGAACCGAGAGCCCTAACTGAAAGCGAGAGGAATAGGAACAGCCGTCTTTGTAATACATTCATCCTGATTGTTTCGATCCTCCCAATAAGAGTCAAGGGTAGAATCTCCCATCTATTTAGATCCCTCTTAATTTCAACCTTTCATAGTTTGCACCTGATAGCTGTGAGATATTCGCAGTAATAGTGACACCCAAGTATCTAAGCCTCGTCTGTCCATTCAAAGTCTGCTTTTTCTTTCAGTTCTGCTGGGCACTTCCCTGAAATCATCATGGCCACTGATTTACTTTCATTAGCCAGATACCCTGAGATTCCTCCATATTCTTTAAGACTCTCCATCAGAGTTGATACTGGTGGGGATGGTTTACTCACAATTACGAACAGCTCATCTGCAAACAGTGATATTTTGTGTTCTATTCTCACCGCACCTGCATGCATCACCCTGTATACTTTTGCCACCTAAGATGCCCGTAATGCAGCGCCTGCCTCTTTCTAGCTGTACCTCAGACCGCGGCCTTTATCCCGAGCCTCTTCTGCGAGGTAGGACTCCCTAGTCTGACATTCTCCCTTTGTTCCCTCCTCCGTTGAGTGTAGTGTCACGACCCCCCCCCCCCGCATCGCTGTACACTTCCTGTAAGGTGAAGTGACAAGAGAATCGCGCCAGAGAGGGAGATTAAAGACGCCCGAATCGCATCTCAGCCCCATTGTGCTGATGTCTCTCTCTCTCTCTCTCTCTCTCTCTCTCTCTCTCTCTCACAGTTTGACTTTGAGTGCCGCGCTCACGGCGCCAACTTCCTGGCCTACCCCCCCGTGGTCGCGGGAGGCGGCCGAGCCAATACACTGCATTACATCAACAACAACCAAATCGTCAAGGTGAGATGCAGGCCGGGGCCGCGGCGCAGGGCCTGAGCCGAGATTCGTGCTACATCATCAACACTTGGTAGCAAGACCTTATTAACTTGTCAGACAGCTAATAAATTATGTGGTAAATTAGGGGGGTTTTATTTCCTATTTCTATAGGTATGCTTCCCCCCCCCCCCCACACATTTCCCGTCTTGCTCTCCTTTGAGACGCCCACGTTAAGAGCAAAGCTTAGGGTCTGACCACAGGCTCAGGTCATTTTCCTGTTGGGGCGCTTCGCTCTAGGGCCCAAACAGAGATGTCGCTATTCTGCTGAGGCTCAAACTGGCGACCTTATGATCAGAGACTCGAACCTGTAACCTGCTGAGCCGCACACCCCCCCCCCTTTATGGACCATTAAATGTACAGGACTTCATGTGTTCCACTTTACCCTGACGTGAAATGGATGGTCACTAATGATTTCTGTAAGTGTAGCAAATGCCTTTTGTCTGCCTTCCTCCCTTTGTCCCAAGGACGGGGACATGGTTCTCCTGGATGGAGGCTGCGAATATTTTGGATATGTCAGCGATGTCACTCGCACCTGGCCCGTGAACGGGAGGTAAGTTCTCCACTATGAGCCCTGCTGAGCTGCCCTCTAGTGTGTGACATGGAAGCTCCAGCATTAATATTAACCCCCGTGGTCAGTCACAGCGCCCCTGCCTGTATCAGCCCGTTAGACTGCAGTTTATCCATGTAACTCCTCTCGCATCGCGAGCTGTGACTCCTCCGCTGAGATCTTTTTAATAACTATAAAACACATTTTGTCACATATTCCAAAAATCAGGTTTTCAGAATCAAGTTTTTTTTTTTTTTTTAATAGCTTTGTGTGTTGGATTTTCAAAGTATGCAAAGCACAGTTTAGAAAATAATTGCATTTTTAAATTACACGACCAGTCAAACGTTTTTGCGCCACAGGCTTTTACAATTATTCCATTTATCATAAACTGCAGACTTTTATTCTTGTTAAACATTGAAAAGTTGGGTGAACAACTATAAATGAAAATCTAAGTCAAATAAAACAAGTTTCCTTTATATCATGGAAAGAGTAACAGTGCACGTCTGACCTCCTGGTAAATGGTTGTGTGATGATGGCAAAGTCAAATTAATAACATAAGAAATTTACAAACGAGATGAGGCCATTTGGCCCATCAAGCGCGTTTGGGAAGAACTTAACTAATAGCAGAGAATTGTTAAAATCTTATCTAGCGTTGAAAATTCTTTTAACTTTAAATGCACAACTTGACAGTTTCCTCCCATGAATTGGAGCAGTATAGTCTCTCATAGAAAGAATGCCTCAGATTTCCTCTGCTGGTATAACTGCCAGGGGAGGTTATTTTCATGAATGAAAGATGACATTTTCTTGCTAACAAAGGTACTCAGATGGCAAACATACTGTCATTTTTTTTTTTGTTAACAAAGAACATCAAGTGCATTTTTAATAGATGTTAAGCGAGTAACATGCAAGTGTAGAGAATGTCAGCGTGTGCAGAAACTCTTGACCGGCAGTGAATATGAACGGAAGCAGGTTGATCAACTCCCTCAAGGGTCTGATTGGCTGGCCTTCTTCCTTACTGTGCCGGAACCTTTTGTGTAACAGTCCAGTCGTACTGCACACGCGTGATTCCCAACCTCATCGGCAGTCGCCGCGCGACGGTCCTCGCTCAGGTTTTTTTAATTTTTTTATTTAAACCTTTATTTTACCAGGCAAAGCATTAAGAACAACTTCATATTTACAGTGCCAGCCTGGCAAGTGCCCCACAGCACGTGACGAAACAGCACAAAACAGAGACGACTAACAAAATTGTATACAATAACAACAATAACTTTACACAGACATGTAACATTCAAACAGTATTAAAACAATTACGTGTGTCTTTGAAAATGTCTGTAAGATGTTTTTTAAAAGCAGAAATCTTGGTAACACCTTAGTTGAGGGGGCACAAATAATGTAGTAGTACATAGTCACTTAAATAATTAGTTAACCAGTAACCAAGTGTTAGTT
>JABFDZ020000097.1:6466978-6480957 GCA_019775955.2 Pollimyrus isidori | reverse complement strand
CTTCCCCCCTCCCCCCTCCCTCCTCTCCCCTCCCCGTCCCCGCCCCCCCCGGCGCGCCGGCGCGCGGCCCCCCCGCGCCCCCCCGGCCCGCGGCGGCCGCGCCCCCGCCCCCCCCCCCCCCCCGCCTGACTAACAAAAGAGCCTGCAGGCCAAACTTTGGGGATCGACACACATCCCCTAGTCGGGGCTCCCAGAACTGAAGGATTCTTGTAGTTTAACCCAGAGCTGAAGGACAGAAAAGCCCCTGATTTCGTCAAAGGAGAGTGGGGAGAGAGAGCGACACGAGTGAGAACTTAACACAGCAGTATCCAGGATCCAAGGCTTCAGCTTGTTTGGCGAGGACAGATATTAACTGAAAGGATACTGAGGTGGTAACAAGAAGAAGCACTAAGACAATGGGGTTCGAGCGGGGAATTCTGAACCTACATGACCATTGCATCTTAGGGAAGATGAACGATCGAAATGACCCCCCCTAGACCCCACACCCCACTCGCACCAGCATGCGATACTGTAGCCCTTAAGGGAAGCTGAAGCTGAGTGAAGCCTGGAGCAGAAGAACATTCCGCTCAGTGTCTGTGTTTTTGCTATTAAACTAATATGTCTGTTACTACCAGATACTGATGGTTGTTTTTAACCCACTGACCTTATTTAAAACATTACAAGACGCCTACTGTTACTACAACCAAAACACAGGCTTCAATCATCCTGTATTGTGGCGTACATGCACAATAGAGCGGAACTGGGTACAACCCCTTTTTGTGTATCTGTATCTGTGGGTATGTGTTTGAGCATTACTTTACCCAGAACTTTTTGTCTCTTAATAAAAGTTCTTGTTTACTGTTTATCTGCAGATTTTAAAAACCACTAAATTTGTGCAAACCCTCTATAAATTGTACAAGTTCATTTAAATCATATGTTTCCGTTTGCGCCGTTTCCCCGCTCTCTGATTTTATAAAGCAGTGTTTCCCGACCCGATCCTAGGGGACTCACAGCCGGTCCGCGTTTTTGCTCCCTCTCAGCTCCATGCTGGACACGTCCACACTCTGACGGCTGGGAGGGAGCAAAAACATGGACTGCCTGCAGGACACCAAGGACTGGATTGGGAAACAGTGATATAAAGTAATCAGAAACGAGTATTCATTTGTCTTGGAATAAAAAAAGTGGTGGATAAATACAAAAAGAAAACAGCAGTAAAATGTTCGGGGGAATCAGAGGTTGTGCTCAGAAAGAGGTAGCAGGGAATGAAAGGCCAGTCCGAAGGGTTTAACGTTCTTATTGTTCATGCCCGTCCCCCCCCAGGCTGCACGTCGGTACTGTCCGCACCACGTGGGCCACTACCTGGGCATGGATGTGCACGACACGCCGACGCTTTCGCGTGCTCAGCCGCTGCAACCGGGCATGTGCATCACTATCGAGCCAGGTGAGAGGTGCCGGCCTGTGCGGACTGGTCAGGTGACTGAGGGAGCACGTGACGCACATGTACAGAAAGGAGTTTTAATTACACAAAAATGTTTTGAGGGCAGAACAAAAACTGATTGGCTTAGAAAGATAGCCAATCAGATTGTAGAGGACGTGGGTCCAAGCAACTGGAACAGTTTGGACATCTGATTGGTCCTGCCTCCTCTAGTTGCTTGGACTCACCCCCCTCTACAATCTGATTGGTTATCTCTCTGGACCAATCATTTTTCGTTCTGCCCTCATAACATTTGTGTGTATGTAGAACTCCGAGGAGAGCACTGTGCGGGGCTGACACAGAAACACGAGTCGGAGTCCTTTCCTATACCAAGTGCAAGGAATTTGTTTGGGTGCAGGTGGCAGCATGAACTGTACAACTAAACATACAATCAAGACAAAAAGTACAAAAAATAATAAATAGAACAAAACTAAAGTAGAGGTATGAATAGAAGTGAAGATGTACAAATAATAAATAAGCACATAGACATATAACTAACAATAGATGTCGGGTACAAATAGCTTTGGGCTATGTGCAAAATATGGAATAGTGCAAGACCAGTTTATTTTTAAAAAAGAGCATTTTTCAGTGGAGTAACTGAAGAACAGTCTACAGGCTTATTCCAGCCGTACGTCTCTCATAACCTCTTATCCAGATCCTGGCCAGCTGAGGCCTGCCGCAGACACACAGGGTTTACAGACGCTCCCGAGATCACCCACTACAGGCGTGGGGGGGGAGACCGTTACCCAGCTGACCCCATTTGGATTCTCTGTGGGAATTCCACATATAGACATACCTAAAACATGCAAATTGCACCTATGCAAAGTTCTTTCAGAACTGGAACCTACAGTCAGTCTGTCCGCCCATCCAGTGTATAATGTATGATTTATACAAACTCGTTAAAAGATGCTCTGAGTGCAGGGAACGTTTTTGCAATCGCTGTTGTATCATATAACGTTTTAGTGTAACTGAGTGTTTTTGGCCGTCGCTTCCTCGGCAGGGCTGTACATCCCTGAAGATGACAAGGTGTCCCCAGCAAGATTCCGGGGCATGGGTGTTCGGATCGAAGACGACGTGGTCATCCAGGAAGACGGTGGACCCTTGGTCTTGTCCGCTGACACTCCCAAGACGATAGCTGACATCGAAAAAGAGTGTGCAAAGAAAATCACCTGAGACGGAAGGGATACTATACTATTGTATAGTTTTTAAAGCTTACTGTATGTAGGAAGACTGAGACCGGGGTCCTCCCAAAATCATCCCTATGTTTGTGCATGGTGGAGAAATGGAGACTATGTTTTACTATTACTGCATAAACACTCATTGCAATTCACGTGATGCATGCACACAACCTTGATTTTTTTTTTTGTAGTTTTGCTTATAAGAATTTTTAATATTTGATAATATTTCCAGAAAAAAAAATCCAACTCTTGCGGAAAAGAATTGTGTCAGGATCGTTACTGTTGCCAACTGATTGATTAGAAGAAATCTAAATTTCCCTTACTGGTTACTGACTTTATAAATTGAGAAGTTACTGCTCCTAAGGTTGTTTTCAGCTTATCTTCCTAATATCTAACCAGATAGAAGTGCAAGCAGAGACTGAACTTTTCAATATTTTGAATTTAGTAAGGGAATGCTTGAGTTTAACTCGACTGCCCCTTTGATGAGCACGTGGTTACTACCGATCCATGAATCCATGAGGTAGGAACCACATCGGCAGCACGCCAAGCATCAACCTCCCTTTCACAGACTTCGAGTCTACCTCCAACCCTCCCACTAACCCACTGGAGAATTAGAAACAACGAGCGGCCATTTTGTTTACACTAACAGACGGAGGCAGGGAGGGAGTATTGCGGCGGCTGTCTCCGATGCTGCCTCGGACCGACACAAACAAGCGGATGGAGTTGAAGCGATTAGCGAGTGGCAAAAACCCCAAGGGAGTAGTGATGCTATTATAGGATCTATCGGAGAGGCAAAATTATCCAGTACGTTTTATCAAGTGCTAGCAAGACTTAATGCATAGAATTAACAAAAAAGGGAAAACCTCATATGTGCAATGAATCCGATACATGTAAAAGAAAATATGTATTATTATTATTAAATCGAATACCAAAGGCATGAATTCGAGAAGGCGTCTGTGACAACAATAGGACCCGAAGGAGTAGGAATATTTGAGGGTTTGGATCCCATCTGTATTTTTGGGAGTGAGTCTTCTCACTTCGAATTATTCATAATACTTGTAACTTGAGGAAACTGGTGCCGTTTCCAATTTTAGCACAGAGGCATCCATGTATTTGCTTGATTAGATTGCTTACTCGCCTTTAAAGTAGTAAATGATTGCTGCCAATAGAATCAAGTGAAAATTCTGTTCAATATATACAATTGGTAGGAATTAAATGCGCATTACACACGCTTCCACGTTATGCATTATGACTGGAGAAAAATTAAATCATTTTGTGGAGAGATTACCTACCATAAATATTCAGTAATTGGGTAAATAAAGGGTTTATGGTGTTTTGTAGGAATCTTGGTAAAACGTGCGAATTTACCGATGCTTTAAACCCTTTCACGTTGTGCAATATATTAAACATCAAGATCGAAACTTTTGTGAACGCGATGCATTTAATCTGATAATTATGTAAGCTTTTATGGTGGATTGCCAAGGTGAAGAAGCTGTGGTGGTTTAAATGCATGTCTAATTTATGAACTGGTTTAACATGAGACTTAACGGTAAAGTGCTTCCATCTACTGTGAGATATCAGTGGCCCTTATCTCTCGAGTGCTGCCTCCGATTATGAGCAGCATCTTAGCTGCCGTTACAGCTTTACTAAGATAACTGTTTACTGGTGTGAATAAAGTTATTAAAACAGGCGGGGAATTATTTTTAACAATCCACTGCACATAAAAGACTTCTGACAGAATAAATTAACTCGTTGCGAAAATCTGGAAAAGCGGTACACATAAGTATTTTTTTAAACAATTCTTCATCAATATCGATGTATTATATCTTCCCAGATAGGTCCATACAACATTTGTTTTTATATGTAAATGTATTTTTGAGCATTTTAAACACGCGGAACACTGCCTGTAAAATAATTTATACCGCTTGTAAACAAATACACGTTTATAAATGATGTATTCCAAATTCAATTTTGCGCATCAAAATGACAGCTCATCAGAAATCAGAAGCTGTAACTATTTCATTTGCAGCTCTAAAACATCATGCGAGAAGGTCCTTGAAAAGTTTCGAGTGCCAGCGCGTCTTCACGGCGGCCGCGATCCTCCAGTCCGGGGTCTTTTCGATTACAGTTCCGCCGCCCGACAATGGCGGAAAACACGGATACTATAATGGAGGGCAGGTCTCGGGACAATTTCTCCGTCTCCGAAGAGGCTCGACGAGTTGGTTAAAGGCCTGCACGCTTGTCTCTCTCTTCTCTTACCGACTCCCCCTATCCATCCCTCCCTCCCTCCCTCTTTCCTCCTCCTCCGCTCGCAGAAATCTATAAAGAACAAAAAATCCGCCGGGGGAGGGGGTTTATGCGCTGGAGTCGGAGAGCAGAGGCTAACCCAGGAAAGACGAGCGCTTCGCACACGGGACTTTCCCCCCCTTAGTCCCCAAAAAGGAGGGGGGAAAGTAAAACAATCAAAGAAGGGAAAGGCGAATGAAGACCGAGAAAGAAGGGAATTCGTCTGTCTTTTTCTGGATATATATATTTATATAATTCGTGAAAAATATGGCCGAGAACGTTCTGGACTCCGGCCCGCCTTCAGCCAAGAGGCCTAAACTATCCTCTCCGGCACTTTCGGTCTCTGCCAGCGATGGAAATGGTAAATATACGCATTTTAATTATTCACGTCGCCGGAGTCTTTTTTGAGATTAGCGCGTTTATCACGTCGGCGTTTCGGCAGCATTTTGGGTTTTTTTTCTCCTCCTCGGCGGCGGCGAGGCGAGCGCGTCAGGGAGTCCGCCGCCGCCGCCGCCGCTTCCCCGTGTCGGCTCTGGCTTATCCGGGCGCCCCGCACTTCGCCGTTGACCGCTTGTTTCTCCCCCCCCCCACACCGGTCTTTATAAAGTCTTCATCTTTTCGAAGTGCGCCTCGATTTTCTTGTTCAAAATTGTACGTCTTTAAGCAATTTAAAGGCCCAACAGCCTAAATTGTGTTCGCGACAACTTTTTTTTTTTTAAGCGTGTAGGTGTCGGGATGTCTCATACGCAGGGTTACGGCTTGTTAGCGGGCTGCTGCCTTTCCTTTTTATTTGTTGTTTTTGATCGGTTCGCCCAGCAAAGTTAAACCCCAGCCACCCGGAGCCCTTTCCCCCGGCCCAATTTTCTCGGCTGGCCCGCAGAGCGAGGGGACTTATCTGTTCTGGGAGACGGTGGCATTACAGCCATCGCCAGCTAACATGCAGGGGCTCCGTGCAATCAGAGCATAAAGGGGGAGGGGGATTCTGAGTAAATGCCACCAACAAAGCTTTTTTATATCGGTATTTGAAAACCAAAGCTTGCTAGTTCCAACGCATTTTCCCCCACACGCGTAGCGAGAGATCGGTGTTGGCCGGCCTGTTAATGCGGTTGAGTTATGGCCGGACTGGCTGCGGCTGAGGATCGGCTGGTCCGCACGGCCGGGTCGCGGTCCCGATGTGCAGGCCTGTGATGGGAGAGCGTGTGTGGGGAGGCGGTTCCTGTTCTGTCCGATGCATACACTGGCAGTTGGTGTGTGTGTGAGTTGGGGAGAGATGGATGGAGGTTCAGGATGGAGTGCCGCTGTGATCTCATTGATCTTGGGATTGTGTCCACACTCGCTTAGCTGTGTGTGTAGGGAGTCTGACCACTAGCCCAGTGTCTCAGACCTTTCTCTTACATTCTAGTCACTCCCTATTGTTCATTTTCGATGGATTGCAAGGTCGCTGGAGAAACTAGAAAACTTCAGAGTATTCGAATGTTTTTCTGTCACCGAATATATGGCGAAATATTACTATTAAGATTGGGCGTGAAGACTTTCGTAACTTGGACTAAACAAGAAAAGGTGTGACTTGTGGAATATTTTCAGTTAAATTCTGGTACATTGATGTCGAATTTAACCTACTTCTCAGTTCATTTTGTGGGTTTGTATGAGTCGATCGATATAACAGTTTCGTGAATTTCACAGGAGGAAAATACATTATATGAAATTAATTAAATCTCCGTCAAAATAAGTAACATTAAATGTATGGACTGTATAAGTGCGCTTAATCTCATGAGGCTGTCGTAAGATTTATAGGAGCTCAAAGCTTATTCTCTTCCACTTCTCTCCAGTGTCATGGGTCTGTCATTACCAGTTCCAGCCAGTCAGACCCTAAAATCTTTTCTTCCATAGTTGATCGTGTGGAAAGATGCTTCTCGTTAAAGTACAGGGATTTGTCGCAGAATGTTAACATGCTGGTGTGGGTTATATACTATTGCTTTTCATAAACCTGTTACTCTTCAAGTGTTTGCGTTCTGTGTGTTGGGATTAGTGCATGGTATATAAACGAGATTCAGTCAAAATTAGCCCAGTTTTAGAGGTTGCTTAGAACAGTAGCATTTGATGTTTTGTTAGGAAAAGTAACATCTAAATTTCTGAAGTACTCATGGTTCTAACTAAAGTATATAGCTTAACATCTGATCTTGGACAAGCAAATCTACAGGAGTTGTACAGTGGTGACTTGGTCATTATTTTAGAGTACTTTTCACTCAGAAGTGCTCAAAGTTTTACCATTTTAGTCTGGGTAGTAATATGGGTCCCTTGAAAGAATAACAGTGACTGATAGGCATTATCTGAGATTTGATGAATAAAATACCAAACTATGACCGCAAAGCAGCACAGGGGCGTCTTCTTGTTGGTGGTGAAGTACCAGTGTTTAACATTTGCTGTAGCTGTTTGGGGAACTAAAAAAATCTGGCTTCTGCTGTCCAATCAGCTTTCATAACTGGACTTTTTGAAATGGCTGCGTTCGTGGCATTGGGAAGACTTCAAGAAACGGTCCCCACTATTGCCTGTGCGAAGCTGCTAATGAACAGTACCTATACTATTATCATGGCGAGCCAGCACGGGGCAGCAAAATTAATGGAATGTTGCTCTCCTTGTACATTTCTAAAAGTCACTGCCGTTCTTTGGAGAAATATACACCCACCTCCCCAGTCTCATTTAGAAGTCTTCTAAGTCTGTTGATTTGCCCCATTGATATAACTGACAACACAAAATTACCTTCTGTATAATTCTGGTGTCCAGAATGGCGTCCTCTGCCATCATTTGCTTGATTATTAAACGCATGCTTTAACTTCATACTTCTCCAAGGAAGTTCAGGCTTACTTGCATCTCCATTTTTTTTCCACTATTCTACGTTGGCACTAAATTTATATTTTACCTGTAGTTGTGAGGCATGTATTGCAAGGAAATGCATATTGGAGAATTTTCCTGTCCTAATTGAATTTTGCAAATGTTTTTAACTTGTCGCTTGCATAGCTAGTAACATAAGAGGCTTTTTAGAGATCTGTCATTTGCGCGTTATGGCTCACGCTGTGGTACTTGTGTATCTCCGTTTCTCTCCAAGATTGAACTTTATATTGTCCTTCTTGATAGTGCACATGAACCTATTAACTGACCGAGTTGAATGAATTAACTTGCTTAATTCATATTTTGCACATGTTGCCAGGAAACGCATGTTAAAAATATGATTCAAATGTCATTCTTGTAGGTTTTTCGCAAGTAGCATCTCTGCTTATTGTGGTTAAAAATAATTGTAATTCCCCCTTTTAATTTCCTCAAAAAATCTAAAATTTAACTAACAAAACACAACCTTTAAGACTTACCTTTTTTGGGGGCCGGGGGGTATGAATCCATCTTTTAAAAAAAAATGTTTCCAAGGTATCTTGACTCGCTTGTATTCAAGTGATGCATCGCACACCGCAAATTGCAGCAATATTTAAATTTAGTGTTAATTCCCTTCTGCACTCATGCCGTTTGTTACTGAAGTCTGATGTTTGTCAAGGTGTAAAAGCCTGCAGCTCAAGATTCATTTGCCTGTTTGCTATATAGACTGGTACCGTTTTGAGGTTTGGCTGTTTTTGAAGTCTGAAAATGGATGGTTGCAGATTCCTTTAATTTTGCTGAGCGCGAAGTAGGATGTAGCATGGGGGCTCATCGGCAAGATGCACTCACTTCTGGGAATCCTGGGCTGGACGGCCGCACGTTTTGGCGGCTCCTGGGCGACGTCGTGTTTTGTGGGGCTACCGTGCCTGTTATGCGTCTGTCGTACTAGGTCTTCTAAATGGAGTATTTGCGCATGTGGCCACTGATCGTTCAGAGGTAGAGGAACTTTGCATCCCGGACCAGTAGCATTGCAGGCAGGCCTCAGGCAGATGTCAAGAACTCCCTTCATGTGGCCCTTTGTTTCTCAAACTGGGCTTTACTAAAGCTGACAATGCAAGGTTTCTAATTTTATTTCCTGGTTAATCAAGGCGTTCTTGTTTCCTGCCCCCCTGCCCCTAAGCGTTTCCATCTTTTAGAACTGAATAGCTGCTCTAAGATATTCCCCACGGAATGGGGCAGTAGTGGATTGAGTTTACCCTATTGGGTCATTTTGGTGCTTGTTTAGTATAGCAGTCTACTGTTGATTTGAGAACGCTGGATTGATGTTTTCCTTGCTATTGATGGGGCATTGCCCCCAGCTAAAATTATTGGAGTCCTACATGATATATGTTCATGTTCTAAATACTTTCACACCACTTATTGAAATCCCGCTGCCTGTTTGTTATGAGTGATGTAACACGATTTGTAATGTGCAAATGGTCCAGCTTGGAACTTGGGACCGGAGCCAATTCAGGAATCAGTGGTTTTGCCATTCATGCATCATCATTTTTAAGAACAGTACTAATTCCAGGCAAATTGTTCTGACATTCAGCTAATTGTGTATCTACCGCCGAAATCTTACTGGCAAGTATTTTCCTGTCTTAATGTTTTTCCGCGAAGAGAGAACTGGTCCTTTACGCTGGATTTTCTCATTTCAAATTTTAAGAATATTTTTAAAATTTCCATAGGAAAATTATCAGGTGAAGCCCGTTCATGGTAAACTTGTAACTGGAATTCTCGTTGACCGCTTCCTGGCTTTTAGGTCGTGTTTTGTGAATCTTGAGCGTTGTGCACAGCTAAATTGGGTGGTTCATATGCGCTGCAACAATCGGTACACATTTTGCTGCTTGTCAAAGCAGTCTGTGTATTTTTATTTTAGCCAACTTGTGGATCATCCTAATGTTCGATGATCTGGCCTTTCCCTTCCTCCTCTTTTCTGAGCTAATGTGATAATGTGAGCCTTGCTGTGCGAGCTTTTTGGCTGATTCTCTCTCTGCAGTGGGAGAGCAGCCGCATTAATATACTGTAATAGTTCATATTTTGAAGTGTTTGTGTTTTAAAGTGTGAGTCTGTCAGTCCTATGATTTAAAGGCATACGGGCGTTTGTGTTAGGACTCAGTGCTTTGATTTGCAGCCTGAGCTAAAATGAACATAGTGTTCCAATATTCAACCATCGAGACTGGGGACCGGGGGGGTGGGGTGGGGTGTACTGTTCCTGTGAATGGAGTTCTGTTACCTCAGTTTGTGTATCACAGTTTGTGTGATCTATTGCATCAATAGTAGGGTCAGTATTGACCATTTCCCATGTTACCTGCAGTGTGCAGTTCAGTTGCATCCAGCGGCCTGCTCCTTGCGGAGGGGCCGTGTGACGTCTCTTAAAGCTATTTTGTGCATGATGGTTGTTGTGCCAGCTGTAGGAGAGCTGTGGTGGATGATGGCAGAAAAATAATGTATAGCGTCAATTTGATCTGAATTCAGTTTTTAAATAATTGTTTCCAGGCCGAAATCTAACAAAGCAGAGTTGAGAATGTTGACTGACACCTTGTTGTGTAACTTTTGTATTATACTATGAAGTTTTCTACAGTTATTTCAGAGTTGATTCACTTGACGAGTTTGAGACGTGCCAATGTTAATTTTTAAAACTTAAAATTACTGTTAGTATGGAGAGCGTTTAAACATCTTTTGTCATTGTAGCTGTTAAATGCACTCATTATTAAAGCCTTGAAGTTGTCTGCCTGCTACCTTAGAATTTTCCTTAAGTGTTTAGGCTAGAATCTAGGCTTATTTTACTTTGATTGACGGTCCAAGTGTGTGTGTTCCTGCACATTGAACTTGTGACCAGTATTACCATGAACTTAAATGAAGATGGACACCAAATAAATAAATATTATGAATTGAAAATAAAAAGGAACTATTTAGCAAAAGCCTCAGACTTTAAACAACAAAAAGTATGCCTTCCACCATCTTTCTCAGAATCAGAATCAGAATCGTGTTTATTGGCCAAGTATGTGAGCGAACACATACAAGGAATTTGGTTCCGGTCAATGGCGTCTCTCTAGCACAACAGTACAAAAAACACAACAATATATAGACAACACAATGAACAAGACTCTGGGCAATATGATAGTAAATAGTCCACCAATCTTGCAGTATATACAGAATATACAGTATTCTACCTGGTTTGTCACAATTTCTCCCCTTTTTTTAAAAGAGATTGTGGTTGCTGAGCTGTCCCTTTCGTCACCAGGACTTCAGTACTTTATTGCATTCCATGGTGCATCAAAACAGTGGGGTGTGGCATGATCCAGTAACTGAATTTAAGTATAAGGATTAGCTTGAATTTATACAGATCATATCTTGGGCATCACAATACACAGCTCATTAATATTTTAGACATACTGTTACTTGCTCACAATTTTATGAGATTAACGGCAACCTAATGTACAGTGGTACCTCGGTTCTTGAACTTAATCCATTCCAGACTCTGCATCGTATCCTAAAAACTTTGAGTTCTGATTAAATTTTCCCCATAAGAAATAATGGAAAACCAAGTAATTGGTTCCCGGCCTATACCTAAATGTTTTTTTTTTTTTTGCTCCTTTTTATCGCATTTAAACACAAAATGAACCAAATAAAACAAGGGCATTTTTTTTCTTAATGGCGTCCAAAATGATAAAGATCTTATCCCAACATTACCCCTGTCCTGCCCAAATCGTCCGCTCCTTCCGTGTGCCACGCCCCCTCGTTAACCTCATCTGGTATCCCCATGTGATAAGTTGTTTCTGGTTGTTGTAATTAATCCTAATTTAATAAGCATTAAATCCATGTTTCAGTTCGTTTCCCCAGTCCGGTCATCGGGTGTGTTCGACTTGCCTACAGTTAAAGCGACACGTTCGTTTTTGATCGTGACTCAATGCATTATGGTTAGATGCATTGCGACCTCTCACCCAGCTGTACAAACTGGAACAGCCTCTATGACGACAAACCTTTGCCCTTATTGGCTGAAGAGTTTAGTTACACGCATGACGTTTGTATTCCAGGCAGTTGCAATGCGTAATTTGCCATTTCTCCCGAATAGCAGGTAAAGCAGTGAGAACTGGATTTCAGTTAATTTACCTGGTAAACTAAAGTTTAAATAAATGACATAAATGCTCTAATAGTACATGCGAGTTAGTGGTTTATTTATTGTTAGTTACTGTAATGTTGCGCTGCTATATTTGGTTAATCGTCCAGTCTGAAGGCGGCATTCAAGTAAGAAATTGCCTTGTAGTATGACTCTTCCTGGCTCATACAATTTATATTAGGTCAGCGTTCATGGTTCCACTTCTGATATTCAAATCGAGTTCTAGGTCAAACTGGTTTGTTCATCTTGTCTCGACTTGGTCAAGACATTCCAGTTCTAGTGAGTTTGAGAACCGAGGTACCACTGTATAGTGCTGAGAAACTGGCATCATCTAAAAACCCTGAAATAAGTTTGTCAGAATGAACCATTTGATCCCCTGGTGGAAAATAATTGTTAAATCAATCAATTGATAGATTAATTTATGGAAAAATTGTCGTTAGTGGCAGCCCTAATCCACTGCCTCAAAACACAATTAGCTGAACATTACGTTTGCGACTAGTTTTAAACGCCGCTAAAAATGCAGCGTATGATAGGTGTTTCTCTTGAACAGTCATTGCTGAAACATTTGTGGTGAGTTGTAGTAATGTGCAGCTTTCCTGCGGCACTATACTTTCAGTCCCTCATTGTATTTGTATTCATTTTCTTTTGTGCTCGCGTGGCTTAATCTGCGCTGCCAGGTATGACATGAACCGGCACTGACTGGCTTTTTGCCGTCCATTTCAGGTCGACACATCTGTCTGATTTTCCTTGTACTTGTGCGTTCTGCTGTCTGACCGGTGTACTCCAGTGTGAGGTTTCTCACTTGTGTGACAAGCAGCTGTAGATGCGGGCGGCCGTGAGCGATCAAGACGTCTTCTGAAAAGCTTTGTAGGCATGAGAACGCGTGGAAGGTAGGCAGGAGGTGGTTCGGAGAAGCTTCTTTCGTGCCGCCTTTTCATGCAGCGGCCGTCCCCAGTTATGAGAGACGCATCAGCCTGTTGAACGTCGTGCCTCCTGTCCGCATGTCCCGCCTGTTTCTCTCCCTGCCCTTTTTCGATGTGCTGGCATGTGACGGTTTCCCCCATCCTTCTAAATGTGTCTCTTCCTCCTCCGCCAGATTTCAAGTCTCTGTTCGACCTGGAGCACGACCTGCCGGACGAGCTCATCTCTTCGGCGGATCTGGGTCTGGTCAATGGCGGGGATGTGGGTCAGCTGCAGGTGGGCCTGCCCGGGGGGGCCGGGGGCCAGGACGCGGCCGCCAAGCACAAGCAGCTCTCGGAGCTCCTGCGGACGGGCGGGCCCCCCGCATCGGCGCAGCAGCAGGCGGCCGGCGGGAGCCCCGGCGGTGGGGGCATGGGGCTCCTGAGCAGTATGAAGGCGTCCCCAGCCATGCCAGGCATGGGGGTGCAGCAGCACGTCCAAACCCAGCAGGCCGCCATGATGCAGCAGCAAGGGATGCTGAACAGGGGCATGATGGGACCCCAGAAGGGCAACGGACAGCCGCCGGCACCCGCACCCGCGCAGCAGCAGGTCATGATGGGGGGGCAGGTGATGAACGGCTCCCCGCGCATGGCCTACTCGAACCCTGGGATGGGGAGCAATAGCAACAGCCTGCTAGCAGAAACGCTGCAGCAGCAGCAGCAACAACTACAGCAGCAACAGACTGGAATGCGGGGGACCCAGCAACCAGCAGCAATGAATAAGGTACCAGATCTGCTGTGGGGGACGGACTTTAGGGTTTAAGGAGAGGCGGGCGGTCATTGCGTTTGAGTATCTTCTGTGTAGGAGAAGAGAAACATCAGTCTATCTCTCTCTCCACCTTTGGAAGCCAGTATGGCTGGGTGTGTGTGTTGTCGCTGCGGTGGGGTAACTGCAGATGAGACATTATTAGTACGGCACTAACTAGGAATCCGCGGAGTATCAAAACACGGTCATCCACCAATCCAACATACCTCATACTTTTATTAGGGCTGCCGGTTACGAGCGCGGGGGGGGGGGGGGGGGGGGGGGGGGGGGGGGGGGGGGGGGGGGGGGGGGGGGGGGGGGGGGGGGGGGG
>JABFDZ020000097.1:6424864-6441768 GCA_019775955.2 Pollimyrus isidori | reverse complement strand
CTGTCCCGTACCCTGCAGAAACCAGAAGGGTCCACTGTTTCCAGTGTTTGGAACTCCTGCTGTTGAGCAATGTGGCTGTGTGCAAGGCGAGATGGGGATGTAATAGGAGACAAACTCCATCTCTTTCAGTCAGTCTTTGGCCCTTGAGTTCTAATGGGCCATGTTCTCCACAACTCTGAAACGTACGGTTGTCCCTTGGAAGAATCCGGCATCTTCTCAGCTCCGTAATCCTTGCCGCCTTTTGGGGGTTGTCTGTACTGTACAAAGCAAATATGTTTGTGGACTCAAGCGTTCTTTCTGTTATGGAATAATGCAGAAAGGTGGACCTAAAGATGAGTGGCACTTGTTTTTCTTTGGGTGTCCCTCATTTAATTTCAATGTTAATTTTCTTGAAACATGTAAATAGCAAATTTTGTTGGATTATGGGTGAGGGGAATGGGTGTGACTAATAAGCACGTTTCGCCTTTCTGTTTGGGTTCTGGGGCGGCTTCCTGTAGTTGACCTCAGGTACATTGCTTGAACAGAGGCACAGACTGGCCCAAATGCTGGCTGGTCTCTAGGTGGTCTGCTGTGTGTCGGTTCGAAACTCGCACGCGGTTACGGGATCACCTTTAACGGCGGTTGGGTTGGATTGACCTGGGCTGGGGGGAGCGAAATACACAACAATGTAAGCAGTGGCAATATGGGTTGAGACTTATTTTATTAAAAAAAAAAAATCTGTCTTTATATATAGATTTATTTAATTTTTTGAATAAAACTTGAAACTACAGATTTTTTTTTTTTTTTTATTTAACTGAATATGTAATGGACTCTGCACCTGTTCCAGTCCCTTATGGGGCTACTGCATAAACTGTGGTTTGAAGATCGGAGTGCTATTACATGCACATAAGGATCGATGATATACACACACTGAATTACTGTACAGACTGGCATGGCAGCCTGACTTTTTTTTTCCCCCCTTTCCTGAAGAGATGAACTTGCTGACTGGAAAAAGGACCTTACCTGAATATTTTTTTTTTGTTTTCCAAGGTATGCTATGGCCTCGCCTTTGGCGGCCATTTTGGTGCTTGCTGAAAAGAAGCAAAAAAGTGGAATTGTTGCTTTTTTTTTTTTCTTAAATTATTTTGGTGGTCTTTTTTTTGCCAACTATTTAATTGTACATTAAAGTATGTTTGTATCCCTGGGAAAAGTACCAATGAGTGAAAGTGTGGTGGTGGTTTGTTTTCTCACCTTGGTGATGGCCTGTGGATCAACCTTGTGGTGATGTCATGCAGGCTAGTATCGCCCCCTTGTTCGGCCATCTCTTAATTGTGTACAGGTTAAGCGTTCACTTCCGTACTGCTTATCCACAGCTCTACACTATAGTCACCCCCCTTTTTTAGGGGTCTATGTTTTTTTTGTTTTTCCTGCAGCTGTGTACTCGTCGCTCACCACAAGCTTTATTATGTCCCGGGGTGGTATTATGGTAAAATGCGACGTTCACCACATCATCGTTGAAACATTCTTCATTTTCCTTTTGCTGTAGGCAGGGGATGTAGTGTGTTCCAGGAGGCTTTGGTAGCTCGAGTTGAAGAGCAGAAGGCCGTCGTCCATGAGGTTAAAGACGCAACCGGCATGCTGGGGAGCCCTTGGGGACCTGCTCTGGTGGCAAATTTATGTCACAAAAGCATTTATGGGGATGCTGCAGGTTTGCATCAGTTAAGACGGTTAAATGTATGCTTTTTGACGATTTAGACGGCTATGCAGTGTTCAGTGTCATTATGTCCCATTTATATTCGAATAGTGTCCTCTGTGAGATCATTGTTACCCCTGCTGGAGGGTTTGGTTGAAGGAAAAAAGGAGACCTGGTATTGAAATATATGCATGTTGACTTGGGTCTCGGATCTGATTGTCCAGAGTATCTATGGCTGAGTAAGGTTTTTTTGGAAAGTGTACTTGTTGACGGTTTGAGTTAGTCACCTGCTTCAGGTTGCCCCATGGCCCGTTGTGGTTTTTATTCTAGCAGAGTTTGGAATTGGGTGAACTGGAAGTTTCTCAGGAATTTAAGCAAAATTTCAGTCGAATACTTGAATCCAGAAGCAGAAGACATTTTATTTTTCCCAGGTATGTGACAGAAAGTTGTATCGGGGGAGTCTGCGTTCATCTCCCCCTCCTCTGCTGAGGATGGCCCACGGAAGCCCGCTGAGCCTTCACCAAGGGCCTGCGCCACACTCATCCATCAGTAGGGTCCTCACCGGCCAAGCTGCTGCTACCAACAGGGGCAGATTTGTCATCGCAGCCTTGGAAATGGCGTACGGTCACAGTATTACAGAGTGACCTGGGCCAGCTGGGTGAAAACGTGTTTTTGAATAGCGGTACTTAATTTCTAGGTTTGCGTGTTTTCCATAGCAGACCAGTGACCCCTTGGTTCCTGAATGACTATCGTCTTAAGAACCAGTGTGACCTACATTGCCGTCCTCTATTCTACAGAAGGGCAGGGGGCTGGATTTTGTGAATCGGTGTGACGAATTGCACTCTTCACCTGTGGAGCGAAATGATGGCCGTACAGAAAAGCGTTTGAGCAGATCCAGCAAACACTCATTTCTGTCCCTCTTCCACCTGCTTAGTCTCATCCTGTTGATATTTGGTTACACTTTTTTTTTTTTTTTTTTTTTTGTCATCTGGTAATGTGACTGCTGTTAGGGTGTTAATATTACCGTTATCTTTTAAATATCAGCCAGGGATTTTATTTTAATGAGAATCGTTTACATGGCCCAGTGCAGCGTATGAAAAAGAATAAAATAAATGGTGCGGTGGACTGGCGTAAAAATGAGGTTCTGATACAGGTCATTAAAAATCCCTGGGCATCTTTGGATTGTAACTGAGGCCCAGGCTGAAATTGCCCACTGTGGCCGTTTCAAATCTGGCCTCCTAATCGTCCCTTTTATCGAACTGGTGAATTCTCTCCTCCTTCTGCACCTCCTTAGCTACTACTGTGTGGTGAGTGTACCGGCACAGAATGGCTGCCATCGCATCATGCAGATGGGTGCGGTGGCACACTGGTGGCGGTTGAAATGGCTCTCCGTTGCTCCTGTAAAGCTCTTGGGGTGCCTTTAGGGGTCTATAAAAGTGCTATGTAAATGATTCATTCATTCATTCATATAAACAGCCATTGGCCACGTGATTAGGTACACCTATCGAAGACCAAATTTGAACCAGCTTTATTTTCAGAACTGCTGTTGTGGGTAAGCATGTACTGCACCCTGAAAAGTCATTCCACACACCGTCGTTGTACTGAGCGGTTATTTTTCCACTTGTGTCCTTCCAGTTAGCTTTAACGAGTTTGGCCATTCTCTGCTGACCTCTCATTAACGAGGTGTTTTCGCCCACGGAACTGCTGCTAACTGGATGTTTCAGTTATCACACTGTTCTCTGAAAACTGTAGAGCTTAGTGTTAAAATCCCAGTATGGCTGCTGTTTCTGAGATACTGGACAGCTTGACAGCTGTCATGTGACCAGCTCCGGCCAATCATGCTGTTCGGGGAGGAGCGGGCTGCTTATGGTTAAAGGTCTGCGTTCCTTAAAACACAGCCCGTTTTTATTGCCTTGGTAATTTAAAGGATAAATAGATGTCTGAGGACTCCTATAGAATGAGAATGATATGGCGTGTGAAATACAAGTGAAAATGGTGATTCTGGGGATCCTTCGCTGATAGTGAAAAGGGAGAGAACATCGAGCATCGATTTTTTTTTTCGAATAATCTTTAAATTGTTCGATCCCAAAAGGCGAATTAAAACTCAGAACAGGTAAAGTATGTAAAATATTGGCCATATATTTATTTTTCAGACCAATTTAAAAAAAGCTGATATAAGTGTTTACGTATACAAAGACTGAGAAAGTATAGTAGTAGCTTCACAATGTACATTTTTTAAAAAACAAATTGAGACAAGTTGTAAAGTGCAGTTTTACTCAATGGTGAACACAATGCAGCAGAAGCGAGCACGTACACCGGCTTCAAACGTGTGCACATCTCCTACTCATCATCGCCATAGCAACGGCATTGTAAACCAAAATCACAGAGTAAAAATAAAATCTGTACCTCCTTAGGAAACACACAAAAGTTTCTTTTATGTAAAATAAATACACTACATTCAGTTCGTACTGCGAAAATAACAAGCTATTTTTCTTTATGAAAAATAAATGACACAAAACAGTTATCCCCTTACCTGCCTCTTACGACAAAGCTTATGTTTCCTTCAGTGCTTCACTTTCTACCTCAGAAGCTTGAGTACTTACCTCCTTCACTATACCTAGGGCCAAGTAGGGTCAAATGGAGGGGTAAAGAAAGGCGTGCACGACTGACACGTAACAGAGCACAGGGGCATCTTCACGCAGAGACCGTGCGTGTGAACGTATGCACCGACGCGTCGTCAAGCACAATAAAGAATGGCCTGTATCTACACATTCTGGGAAGTGCAACAAATAATTCTATGCTGCCTGATTGATTTTAAAATACACTCTGTTTAAGCCAATTTAATTATATTTAAGTACAAATCGTATTAAGGTGCCAGCAATGTGCTGAGGATGGGGGATTAGGGGTCTGAATACGATTATGAGTGATCTCCCAAAAGTATTGAATTTGGTCAAATATTCATCGCCGCCCGTAATTACAGAAACAGCCTCTGAATGCGGACGTCTTGAGTCAGCGGGGTAGGAGCGCAAGTCCCTTCTGTTGCTGCTGGACAGGTGGAATAGTGATGCACAAAAGATACGGTCTCTCGTCAGAGCAGGTGAAGACATAAAAAAAATCTATGATATGACAATTTCTCACTACTCTAGATTATCGTAAGGGTAATTTTGGTATTTTTTTCGTACGAATGTCCAACGAGAAAACACATTTCAATTTCAACTTTCACAGCTTTAAGCGTCCATGTCTTAAAAGCTCAGTATGCTTATTTTGTAAAATTTGTCCTCATTTGGTTCCTGCTGTAAATTACATTGTTAAAACATTCACTTCGATCCGTTTTAAGTGCAGATTGGCCTCCTAGTAGTCAGACTTAAAAATCTGAACCGATTGTGATGCGGGGGAGCCCTCTAGTGGTGAACCAAAATTGTACAGTAGTGCCAAAGGGGGACTACTCGGCCTGGGGAATTTGGCCAGCCAATCCAAAGTAGTTTTCCTGACCTGTCATGTGCCATAGTTACCGTAGGTTGTCCAATCAGTGTCTAGTTCTCACACTTGACTACATGGAGATACACTATGAAAAAAATGAATTGGGCTGTTTTCGGAGTTGGCGAAGAAGCATGCTTAGCAGGAGTAGCTGTACACAGTTACTAAACCGGAGATGATTTTGGGAGAATAACTGAAGGAGGCTGAGCGCATCTTCGTAGGCAATAGAGCACAAGAGACGGTTTCCAAGGGGATAGAGGCGGCACCTACAGCTGCACTTGCAACAAGTTAATACGCACAGTGACAATGGCACACATGCAGTGTAGAAAGGCTATCAGTATGCATGTATGCAAGCATTTTGGCATGCCTTCACACAGGTGCATGTGCGTCTCCTTCGGTGACGAGACAGAAAGGAGCAAACGGTCAGGAGAGGAAACAAAGCAGGGAAGGAGTCACTCCTGGACATGGGGCACGAGGGCAGAGGGACGTCACGTTCTCGACCCTTTCCCGACTTCCTCTGGACGCCCCCCCCCCCTTATGCCCCGCCCACAACCCCCACCCCTCACCCAATCAGAACTCCAGCCCCCAGTCCCTAAAAAAACCCTTGGCCGCCAGGGCCTCTCTGAATGTCACTGTCAGCGAGTTGATGGTGACATCGGTGACTGTCACTTCTCCGGGACCCGTCACCGGATTCCACCCCTCTGGTCTTTCCGTCATGGTCACCGACTCCTCATCCATGGAGGAGCCCCAGCCCTCGGCCCGGTCTGGCCCTGCGAGGAGTGAACAGACACGGCAGGGAGACGCACCGCTTTAAGGATATCTGAAGCCCAGGGAATGGAACTGCTTTTGCATCCTTGAATACAACATTTAACTCGCATCAGGAGAAATATATGCACAATATAAATTGGTGACACTGCAAGCTAATGGTCACTGTACTTCCACCAGTGAAACTGGACAGTTTGAGCTTCATGTTTTGATGCTAAACTTCTCTGACATCACTCACCATTTAGCAGGTCGCTTCCTGCCTCCCCAATCTCTTCTTCCTCCTCCATCTCCTCCTCGTCCTCCTCCCTGTGCCCCCAGTCTCCATTGGAACGGTTGGGAGCGGGCGGGGCGGTCGCAGGCTGCGGGCTGAGGCGTAGGATCTGAGATGCCCTCTGCTTGTTCCTGGGCTGGGCCAGCCGCCTGTACAGTGTCCCCCCGCCTCCCTGGCATGGTGGAAGCTCAGTCCCGGGTTCCGGGGCCAGGGAGCGGGTGAGAGACAGGCGCAGACGGGCCTGCGGCTTTTCGGGGCTCTTGTGAGCGCTCCGCAGATCCATAGTGTAAACATTCTACGGGAAGGTGAATCACATGAGCCCGAGTTCATCATAACCCAACTCTACTGCTCAGAGTTGTTCACGTGCACAAATGTGACTTCGCACATCAGTCGCAAACGTTTTCTTCGTCGACTTTTTTCTTAATAGTCATTCAGGGGTGTAAATGAAAATGCCCAACGTCACTAAGCAGCGACGTGCCGCGTGGATACAGCTCCGACCACCAAAGAGCCACTGGTCTGGGCTTAGCCACTCACCTGCAGGAACAATCTCTTGGGCTTCGGGCCTCGCTTTCGGTAGCCAAGGGTCCGGTCCTTTTGCTCTCTGGTGGAGAGAGAGAGACAGTAGGTTAGGGGGTCAGGGGGACTGAGCTGTCTGACCATGACGCCATCTTCTCTGACCGGAACTCTGCGGCACTCACTTCTCCTCGTAGGCCAGAACCAGACGTGGGTCCAGAATATGTTCTTCTGGTTCCCAGGTGCTGTATCTGAGACGGGAGAAAATATATGAAAAAAAGAGTTTCATCCTAGGATATAGTTCCCTGCTAATGAGGAAAAAGCCCATTACAACTACAGGAGCAGTCTTGACTATACATGTGACAAAATAGGTAAATTAATTGTTATATATTTTATCATGCATTTCCTAAAATACAGCATGCAGCACATCTAACAGCATTTATGTTAAAAGTGGCCTTTTAATTGCCTGACACGTGAACACCACAGATTTACCCTGCCCCATTGCAATCTGGCAAATCACCATTCTCAGTCTATGATTTAAAATTACACAATATTATGAAGAAAACAGGAGGACAATTCCACCCTCGTGGAACTCAGTCCTTGCTCCTGTATACTTACTTTGGTGGCCATCCTTTCCATTTTAATAAGTATTCCACGTTACCCTATTATATTAAAAGTGAGAGAGAGAGAGAGAGAGGGCATTGAAAACGGCAACACAACACACTTGGCCACACAATCGGTCTCACTGAGGGAGTTGTATAGAGAAAAAATAAGTTGGCCACAGCAACCGCCGGTGCACGGGTTCCTCCTGCAAAAAATGGCACGGATGTGGAAGCGATAAGAATCCACTACGGATGCCCACGCGACGGCAGCTTTCGTCCCAGTGACGTCACAGCACGAGGCACAAGCGGCGAAGAAAGCGAGCGCCGGACCTCCTCCACCCCCCGAGCTCGCGGAAACATTCTAGAATGTATTCGCTAAGCGCCAGGAGGTGGGGCCAATCTAACATAGAAAGTAAATATAATAATATTGCGCAACGTGCGCCACACTGCCATTCCTCCCCATGGCAAAGCGACGGACGAGATAACAACGTGTGCCTTCCCGAGCAGCCCTTGTTTACGCCGATATACAAATAATGGCGTATAACTTAATGTCACCATTAGCTCACATGCGACACCGAATATGACGTACTGACAATAACTAAATCATTATTCAATAGGCTATGTTAACAGCGTTTAAAACACGCGTGTATGTATAAACACTCGTAATTGTCGTCGTTTTGATAAATGATCTATCGTCGTGAAAATGACTTTATTAGGGTGGCGTTATTCAACGCACTGTTTATCGACACGTAAATAACAGTGTTAGAACTGTCGGTTTACCCGTGATAGTTTCCTTCTTGGTGCGTTTCTAAACTAACTGCGTAGCAGCATATAAATATACCCTCAAGTAGTATCGACTGATCGGTCGTACAAGAGCCGGCAGGATATTTGAAAATGAAGCTTATATCTGTAACCTACAACATCAGTGCTTTGCACAGCGCACTGTTCAACCGCAACACACTCGCATATCAAAGTTGAAAAACACACTCCCCCCGCCCCCTTATTTCTATTTATAAGATCAGTTAAAAAAGTAAAGGTTCAGGTGCGCCTAGAAATCTACTACAGCGGTTCTTTTAAAACGCATGCCCCACTCGTAGGGGGTTTGGCTCATTTGCAAATGTTGCTCAATTTTTGCAAAATAAAAACGGCCGGATTATGTAATGTTATATGAATTAAGCTTAACATTCATTGCACAGCCAGTATATATGTGTAATTAGCCGTTGCTTACCTTTCTAACTCTCTTCTTGATGATCGATTCAACAGCAAACACTTGCTCGCCAATTGCTGACAGCTCCATCACTACTGTGCTGTGACTGTACGCGTTCAAACAGGACGAGGATGTGATGTTAGTGCTCGCTGTTGCCCCGGTACTCGCGATCCTCTCCGCAAAGTAGCGATAAATTGCCCGTCGCTGGTGAAGGATCCACAAAATGTCGTTTAATCCAGCATCCCTGACTTATATGATGGTTCGTTGTTTCGGTTTCATTTTCGACTGTTTTTCATCGCTTGGTTCGCTTGCATTTGGTCTTTCCCTCTGTACCGTGAGTTTTCAAATCTGCGACACATCTGCACTGCTTGGCGCGCTCCCGCGCTCGGATCACAGCGCGCCCACCATGCGCGCTGCCCGCACTGAGGGACGCCGTTAGCTCGAAACCGAAGGCACACGCGTTCGCGCACGCCGCCGAGACCATAGCTGATTTTTAAGTTGCACTTCACCAATGGCACCAATGACAAGTTCAGATATTAAAATTCAACTGAAGATGGACAACTTTTGGCAGTTTATACCACATCTCCATGACGTTTATATATGCCTAATTCAAACAGCTTTATGAGTGCAGTAGCCCGCCTTAACTTTAATTATCTTGTTAAGTGAAGCGGATCCGTACATAGCATAACCTAGATATGGCACACTTCCCAGCTAAGCGTACTGGCGTATAACAGATACAGTCTCATACAACGCATTTACGGATAAGATATAAATGTGGCTTAACTATACAACACTTTAGTGCAACGTAGTATTTTCATTCGGAATTCTTGAGACACAAATAACCATTGGCATTAAAAAAAATATTTCAAATAAAAAGAACACTTTCGTAATATTTCCTAACACAGTAAGAAGGTATAAATCTATTACTACTGGTAATATTGTATTCACCTTAAATACAGGTTTTTAAACAACGATACGACTATCTATGATATGCCATAGATATTAGCTACCTGCAGCACTAGCAGATGTGGATCCCATACGGCTGTGTTAAATATAACTATCACTACCATCTATTAATTGGATTCTGCATTTTCCTAGTTTATTTATATCACTGGACATTCTTCCATATCATCCCACATTACCTGCACTAGCTTTTCGCACAAAGCGCCGGGTTTGTTCTGCGGATGCTTTTTAAACTGATGCACAATAAATGCGATACGCTTAGCCTTTCATTAATGATTATAAAATTGCGTGTTGTTCGACGCGTTACCGGAAGCCTGGTTATTTTAATGCTTGTCCTAAATATTCCGGGAACATCAAGAAGGACTGCTTCAGAATATTCTGGTAATTGCATTCTAACTTCCTTTCATTAAATTACATTCGCTACCGGGAGACGCAGATGCGCTGGTCTTACAATCTGAACTGCACTAATTATTGAGCGTCTTCTGTAATTAAAAGAAAAACTTAATAACCCAGGGACAGTCAAAACAACTTTTAAATGCGCGTATATATATATGCTTTTGAAAGTTGTTTTGACTATGTATATATGTTCGATGATACCAATAATAAATTTGCATATAAAATGTTCTAATGTAACACGCATTACAGTCTCCATCCGTTAATTTCAAAACATTCCTTCACATTGTCTTTTTCTACTTTGCTGCAGGTAACTGTTTCTGTGACTCTCATGGAACCCGGATCACACAGTGCGTATAGACATAGTTCAGGGAATTTGGTTATTTGCAAGCTCTTAACCTTTTAGTTAGATGTATCAGCGCATTCGCAACACAAACACGTACAAAATGAAGTGCAGCGGCATACATGAACCATGTTTTTCCGAATCTGCAGAGGCTCCCCGTAGCAGATGGGCTGTGGATGGTCTGATGTATTTCCAAAAATAGATGTGCCAGTACAATGGCACTCCAATGACACGCATTTCTGTTTATGTCAGCAAATGGAATCTAAACTAAATAATTGCAGCTGTTATCACCTAATAGCTCACCGTCCATTTTCTTGAGTGGTTCTGTAAATGCGGTCTTTTATGCGCATCATTCAAAATAATTAAATAGTACATACTATTTATCTGTCGTGTGGACTTAAGTAACACGGGGGTCAGAGCCGTTGTTGGTAGTTGTCAGTGTCTTCGGGGTAAAAGGCAATAACATTTAAAACGCATGTCTACAGTATGTCATCGGGTGAAAGCCATGCAGCCTTGCGGCGGACGGTGAACTTGTTGCCGTTTTCATTTTGCTGGCAGCAGATAAATTAGTTCTCGATGAGTCTGTTACTTTGGAAATATGCAGGAATCAGATCAAATAACACAAATGCTTTGGTGTTTTCATAACGTTACACATTTATGTATCAGACCCAGATGGTGTCAGGGCGCCCCAAAGACGGAAAGTGCGAAGAAATCGCTCCGCGCCTCATGTCACTGCAATTCACCGATCGCCCGCCCGCTGATATACAGATGGTTGGGGATGTGTAGACACTGGGGCTCAGGCACATAAAAGGGGTCCAGACATCGAGGTAACTACGCTGAACATTTGTTCTCTGCATCACTGCGCCGCTGTCCTGCTGATGGGACCAGTAAGGGATCGAAGACATAGGTAGCGCCTGGCATGAACAGCATACACGTCTTGTGGCTCGGAGACCCGTCATCTTCAGCATGACATGTTAGTATGACGCATACATGTCCCCACAACCCTGCTTTATAGTGATTTCTAAAATAACTCAGCACTTGTATGCAATATGACCACTGGCGTGGGTGTGAGTTCCTTTCGGTTTTCCTATAATCCTTTCCTTTTCGCACTATGTGTTACAGCTGCCGCATTTAAACTGTGGTCCGACCCCCGCTAGCGGGTAACCAAAATTGACAGGGGTCGTAAGATGATTTTGTGAATATGGTAAAACGATCGCTTTAAATTTTCTCTTCTGCACTCCCTGCCTCCCGTCACCCTGAAACTTCACATTGGAAAAGGTCACTAAACTTGACCAGGTTTTTTGGGGAATTTCCAAACTCGATTGAGAACCACTATATTACACTGTCAACATCACACACAAAATGCATGACTCATGTTTTAAGAATCGCTGTCTTTTGTAGTGTTTCCCAATCCGGTGTTTTCCTACTGGGAGCTGGAAGGGACAAAAATCTAATGTAATCAGCGCCTCTAAATTCCCCCTAGCATATGGTTGTGTGTGTGCCCTGAAATGGGCTGGCACTTGTTCAGGGGGTGCCCTGCCTATGTGCCCGACCCTGCCTGCCACAGGTTCCAGTTTCCTATACGTGGAGTGAAGCCTTTTTGGGTGTCAAACAGAGGGTGGATTTTCTGGTGTTTTTTCATGAAATGACAAGTAAAACTCCCACGAGCCATCGGACATGCGGTTAGAAGGACAAGTGTGTGTATGTAAGCGAAAGAGTCACTGATAGCTAAACAGAGCTCTTTGTTTATATGCTGAAATGCCTAGGCGGTAGATTTGTTTGCGTGACCATTTCAGCAAACATTCATAGGCACCCCCATTGGTTACGCACAGTGCAGGGTTATTAAAATCCGCTAAATGGCTCTTTATATGACGGAGTCCACCTTTCGTGAAGCCCACAGCGGCCCCCGGTAACTGTTTCAGGCTGAGGGGCAGGAGAGTAGAGGCTTGTCACAGGAAGCGCAGACTGCTCATCTCATCTCCATGGCAGCGAGCATTTCGCTTCGGAGGCGGCGCGGCTCCGTCTCGGAAACGGTCACCAGCAGGTGACAGTGGACCTGTCACTTTGCCCCGAGGAGTGAGTGACGGCCGTCTGCTTCATTCGGTCTCCCCCTGAGCAGATGGAGGTTGGCGCCATTGTGGGGACTCCGTGACCCTGCCTGCTTCTGCTGTAACCCTAGAGAACCTTGCATATCACGGACAAACCTGACCTATTGGCCATCTGCAATGTTTTGATTTTTACATCTATTTAGCATCTTATATATAATTTCCTTTCAGCCCTCTTAATCTCAAATAATAAATTTGCATATAAAAGTTCTAATGTAACACGCATTACAGTCTCCATCCGTTCATTTCAAAACATTCCTTTGATATATTTCCCATATGGAGGTGGCTGAAAGGGTAGCGCTGTTGTCTCAAACCCTGACATGTGTGTTCTTTATTATCATCTTCCTCTGTTTTGTGGCCTTTTTCTGATACACTGGCTTCTTCACATAGTCCATAAATACACAGTTAGGCACCACCAGTGTCTCCAAATTGCCATTAGTATATTAAAATAACCTATGAAGGACACACATTCCTCGAGAGTACCCTGTGTTTCTTGGGCTTAGAAACCCACACCCATTGGAATCCTGTATTAGATAGCTCATGGGAGTTTTACTTACACAAAAATGTTCTGGGGACAGAAGGATATATGATTGGTTATCTCTCAGAACCAATCAGATTGTGGAGGAGGTGGGTCCAAGCAACTAGAGGAGGCGAAACGAATAAATGATTGGTTGGACTCATCTCCTTCACAATTTGATTGGCTATCTCTCTGAACCAACCATTTTTCCTTCTGCTTTTATAACATTTTTGTGTAAAACTCCCATGAGAGATCAGCTATATGGGTAGAAGATGGTTGGAAGTTCCATATGGACAATTTAGATATTGCCTGCCCATTGCAAGCTTCCAGAACAGAGACAGCCATATCAACAAGCCCTGTAAGACACATCATCAAACTTTCCCTAAAATCAAAAATCTTCTCACTTATTACACATTTGCTACTAAAACGGAAACAAAAATTAATAATCTTTGAATATTACTAATGTAGAGGGTATCAATCTGTAATGGAATCTTTGTAAAGGTCACAACAGCATCACACCTTAGACTAAGACCAGTAACGGTTCAGATGCAAATTCTGGACCTTAATCACCGTCCCATGTTCCCAGTACTTTAGTACTTCTGTGTGCTTATAGCACAATACGTTTTTGTATATATCTCCATTGCTGGAGATGATTCGGTTTTAAATATACAGTATTTTTACCTGTATGACAGCAGAGGGAGTACAGGATCAAAGCAGGCCAGCCACAGGTCTCGACCACAGAGAGCAGAATACTGAGACACACAGAATGGTCAGGATGGCTCAGGTGAGAGGTGTCATCAACAAGGTCAGCTCAGGAGCAAGACTGCTTGGCATCTCCGGCACAAAATTGGGACAACAGACCCCAACCAATCGAAGGTGTTCCGTACGGCACCCTCAAGGGCAATAAGCGTGTTTATTCGCGGCTTTCGTACAGCGGCACGCGCTGAGCCGTCTTAAACCTCGCCCATCCGCCCCCAGTATGGCGGCGGCTCCGGTTACCAAGCAACGTGTGCGATCCTTCCCGAGGCAGGTGAGCAGTGGCAGCAGCCCAACGTGCTGTTGTTGAACTGCCTCTCCTGCATGGGGCTAACTGCTCCGCAGCTGAGAAACGCATCGCTAATTTACACGGGTTAAATCGGCCGCATCCATCGCTTTATTACAAACGGAGGCACTGAAGCAGAAAGACGAGATAGAAAATTGAAGAATTGAATAAAAATGTAGGCCTACTATGGACAATTTACAGTGGGCCAGGTGTACGCTCAAAAAACAATAATTAAGTATATACCTTTTTCTGTTTATATTTACAGGATATGCACACACAACAACCACAACGGATAACAACAGGTGGAAAGCGACTATGGAAATTAACACCGTATCCGACTGAATACCACAGGTGTGATCGTATTACCACGCTCCTGAAGTTTATCCTCAGATCTCAAATATCACAAACATGGTATTAGTTCACAATACCTACTAATGTTCTGGCCCTCTCTGGAGAGCTTACTTCGTGCACAGTGAACCAGAGCACAGAAACAACACCTCGTGCACAGGCATGACGTCACTTTTGTGTTATATAATTAAAAGAAACGGCTTTCCAGCAGATCGTTCTTTCAAAACAGAAATACACCCAAAACGTCTCACACGCTCTCTCTTACTCCGTAATTGCTGATAATGCCCACCCAGGGCTATTTTCCTGTACTTTCGCCCCCCTCCACTGGCTGAAAGCTCACGCAGAGTTGTATCGCTGCCGTTTTCTCTCTACCTTGACAACCTTCTCCTTTTATCCCTCATTAAAAGTTTCATTTTCGAACCTGACAGAGCGACGGGGGCTTAACCGACTTGCTTCCATCATAGCCGAGGGAAGTCGGAGAGAGACAAGCCAAGGAAGGCGGTTGTTATAGACCCATGCAAGCTTCACAGAAACACAAACAGTGGACAATGGACGCAACCGCGGAAAAATATCCAGGCACGAGGAATTCCATAAATCACAGCATGAAAACTGTTTTATTAATCTTGTATCAAAATGCAGTTTAAGGGAAAAAAATCATATTCCCGTCACCAGCTCGGTGCAGCCTTGGATATGAGATGAAGTCAATTTGCAGGAAAACCGTACGTAGTCTTCCAACAGTATAAAGGGCTGTTGGTCTCGTGGTATCATACCAACTGTAATGCTGGTGCAGGTGGCACCACCAGGGGGCAGCGCTCTCGTGAAACTAATCAAAGTAACCAAACTGGCAGAAGTACATACAGAGCTGAATGATTTCAATTAGGATTTTAAGGCTTCTCTCTCTGCTGTCCAAATAATGCAATCCAACAATCAGCAGGAGCTCCACCCCTTTACCCTCGGCTCATTTTGACAGTTGTTCGATTAGCGCATCAATAAGTTCCTGCTTCTTAGTGCCAGTGGTCCGCACCCCAAACTGCTTGCAGGCCTCCTTAAGGACCGGCACAGTTAGCTTTCCCAGAGTGCCGTTCTTCACGTGAGCCCGCAGGTCTTCCTCGGATACCTCTAACTTGGGCTTCTTCTCTGCCCCGCCCCCTGCCTCGGCTGTTGGCACGGAAACACAACGGGTGCATTCTGGTAACACAGTGGTCGGTCATCTTTCTGCTGCTATTATTGATATTTGCCAAGTCTGTCAAGCATTGCAGTACATTTAATAAAACATTAGCACACTCTGTGGCTTAAATGCGTGCAACTACTCTGCCTCCAGCCTGGCGCCGAATCCTTACCGGGTTTGCGCTTGCTCGTCGATTTGCTCTCGGGGTTGTAGTCAGCAGGATAAACCAAATCCTTAAACTCCTGTGCCAGTGGCCCCAGACGGCGGTCGATCATCTCCAGTTTGGGCACTGGAAGGTCCACAGGGTGAAAAAGAAAAAAAAAGAAAACCACAGAATAACCCTGATGAGGGCATTTGCTCCGTTTTCACACGAGTTTTGAAGAAGACTGAAAATCTTTTATGGAGAATCCTGTGGGTCAGTGACAGAAAAGATTCGTCCGCTTCCGAACACACAAACCGCTTCTAGAACGGCTTCGAGAAGCCGTCTTGGGACTGTGACAAAGTAAACGCAGAACTTAATTGGCACTAATCATAAATGCTGCATTAAACTACAAAGACAAAAAAAAGTTTTAAAAATGCGGTTCAGTCCAAAACCAAAAAAGCAGCCATGAAAGAGCGTGTTCACTCAGAGGAAAGACGCCCCCCCCCCTAAATGTGACCAAAATGGTGTGACCCACCCTGAAAATAGTAAAGCCCAAATTCCGTTCATAAAAGATGAATCAGCCAGCTACCCCGAACGGCAGCCAGGCGGAGACGGAAGCCTTAACCGCTCGGGAAACAAACAGACGGTAAAACTCATTGTTTGGGGACCGGAGTGTGCTGAGGGTTTTCGGGTTTGTCTCGCCGAACGCCGGACTTTCTGGGACACATACAGTCCTACAGCACGGTGTGAGTGTGTCTGACCTGCCATAGAACAGCATCCGGTCTACGGCGGACAGTTTATTTATAAACCATAAGTGGCACAGATCACTGCGCATTCTCCCCTTCACTCACACACGCCCTCATAGGGTCGGTGTGTAAACCCCGCATGCGCAAGCTGGACCTACGCGTCAGGTCTTCTATGGGTTCCGGCTCCAGCATGTCCAGCGCCAGAGCTTCAAGGTTCCTGAAGTGCTGCTGCAGGACCGGGTTCTCAAAAGAGTCGCTCCTGGGAGGCGCACAGAGGGGGGCGCACACACAGGGGAGGTGCACACACACAGGGGAGGCGCACACACACAGGGGAGGCGCACACACACAGGGGAGGCGCACACACACAGGGGGGCACGTCAGCGACTATGGAACGCATCACTTTCACTGCATAAAAGCAGCACTCAGCCAGTGAGGACCCCCCCTCCCCCCCTTGCAGGCCCTACCAGGCGCCATCTTCCTCGTTTGTACTGCACACGGCGCCATTGGCGGAACGTTAAATGTATCCAATGATATTACACTACGTTCCCGAGGAGATGGAGGAAGCCGCGCGGGGGGGAGGCGGCGGGGGGTGGGCTGGGGGGCGGGCGGGTGGGGCGGGGCGGGGCGGGC
>JABFDZ020000097.1:6413750-6424764 GCA_019775955.2 Pollimyrus isidori | reverse complement strand
AGATGGTGGAAACCCCCCCCCCCCCTCCCCTCTCGTTGGCACCTGTATGGGAACCGCAGCTTCTGCACGATCTCCTTCATCTTCTCGACCTGCGAGGCGTCAGCGGGGCAGAACTTCTGGGCGTCCAGAGTCCGCACGTCGTCCGCGTACGGCAGGAATATCAGGTGGAACCCTGGCACGGCGAAAGCATGTTAGCGGCGGGCGCGAACCAGGGATGCCCACTGGTGGCCGCCTAGCTACCAGGCACGCGGGACTCGTACCCGCAGGCGTGACCTGCACTTTGTCGTCGTCCAGCTCCTCCCGTTGGGGGACCAGAGCCACGAATCGCGGAGGCGTGTTGTGCCGGGGGGTGTATCTGCAGACGGCGAACACGCCCCTCCCACTGCACCGACGCAGCAGGGCCGTGAACAGGCAGGAGCTTCCTGCACCAATGACAGAGAGACGGGGGAAATAGTGGGACCACCCGCCCCCCCAGAGAGCCACAGACACTGACACGTCCGACCGCGCTACCCACCCGAGACCATCTCCTCCTCGGGGAACACGAAGAGCGAGGGCCGGATGTAGTGGTGTAACTTCAGCCGGTTCATGGGCTTGAAGCCCACGAGGACCAGACCCGGCTCATCAAACCTCTTCAGCTCCTCCACCTCGGCCTTTTCAAACACGATCTGCCTCTTCCCGTACACCTGAGTCGGGAAGGGGGCCGGAAAAACTCAAACGCGCCAATTATGACAGTGAACAGTGAGCAGTGGATGGCTTAGTTCTGAGATCACTAGACCAGCGTTTCTCAAACCCGGTCCTTGAGGATCTAAAGATGGTCCGCATCTTTGCTCTCTCCCAAATTCGTGAGATTAGGCAGGACTATTTCGAGAACAACTGTACTAGAGAAATGACCATCATCCAAATCAACCCATCCACGTTTTTAAATTTTTTTTTTAACAGTTAAATATTAATGGAAAGAATTCACAAGAATTACCCTACCATCATTTAAACAGAGCCTTTGGCTAGTTCCAGATCAGAACGATTACGCCCCCTGCTGGCCCCCTTATAAACACCTGCATTTCTCTCTACCTGGGCCCTCTTGGTGTCACTAGGCAGCAGCAGGCCTCCTGTCTGTGTGTTGTAGAGGCGGGTCTTGGTTATAACGGGCTCGTTGGTGTCGCGGTACAGGCGGACGGCCGGGGGCTTGGAGGCCTTCCTGGCCAGCACGTACAAGCCCACTGCAAGTCTCACGCCATCACCTAGAGACAGGCTCAGCCTGGGGTGGGAGCAGGGGTTGGAGTAGGAGAAAGGAGAGAACACAAGACACCACATACCATGAACAATGCAGACATCAATTCAATCAACGGCACGTCGGTACTTAAGGAGGAAGTTACATGAGAGAGAGAGAGTCAGAGGCAGAGAGAGGGAGACATAGAGGCCAAACTCCAGGATCACTGAGCCAGGGGCAGGAAGGACACACTCATCCTCCAGAAAACCATCACCTAGTCTGGGCCCTCTTCTTCATCTCCTTGGCCCGCACCCTCTTCTGCAGCTGCTCCAGCTTGGAGCAGGGCTCCATCTGCAGCCCGAGCTCCTCCTCACCCTCAGGGGGGCTGATGATGTCACAGAAGAAGAGGGAGACGTCGAAGCCCCCCGGCTTTCTCAGGTGCATCAGATCTATGATCACGCCTGTGCGGAGAAGGAACCCAACACCGCCCGTTCATGCGGAAGGTTCTCGCCGCTCCTCCTCCCCGGGGCCCCCCACGCACCGCGTGCCGTACCCACCCGTGTCCTTCAGGTCCCCTGCCTTGGTGCGGGCACTCAGGCTGCGGGCCGCGTCCCCGTCATGGGGATTGTCCCGGCAGGTGAAGATCATGAGCCGTTTGTGGGAGAGACGCAGCTTGATGTCACTGTAGAGGTTGGAGCAGCACCAGAGCGCGTCTCCCAGCGACGTCTCCCCACTGCCCAGGGTCTCGCTGGCCAGCTTCGCCCCCTTCTCCCCACGCAGGCTGTCCACCTCCTGCACCCGCTTGGCGCCTGCCGGGAGACGCACAGAGCGTGAGGTGAGGCTCACAAAGATAAAAACAAGGGCGTGGGAACCAAGGAAGACGTATAACCCCCAATATTTAATTTGCCTTCATTCATTGTCTGCCTCCCCGCCAAAAAAGATTTACATTTAAATTATTCTGTCCCACCACAAAAAAAATCTCTCTCTCACTCATTGGGGGAAGAGATCATCAACATCCAGTCAGTACTGATCAGTGAAATACCAACAATGTTAGAAGTACATTACGTTTACTGTGAATTTTAAGTACCAGCACTTTATAATGCAACAGATTCATCTACATACACAAATAATCTGCCAGCAGAAAAAAATACCTTAAAACAGAATTATTTCAATGGTTACGGTCACATTACAGCTGCTTCCACGGGCAATAACACCACAAGACCCACAGCAACTGCATCATCCACATTGGTTACATCGGACCACCGGATTCCCTGTTGTGAAATAGGGGCTGCATACCACTTACCAGGTGAGTCAAGATCGTGGTAAACATAGACATTCTTGAAGGAGTTCTGGAAGTTCTGCGTGTGCTCAGTGCTGTAGAACACCAGCGCCATCAGGTCCCGGTCGCTACTGATGATCTTGCTGGTGTAGACGTTGCGGATGCACTGCAGAAGCGTGGCGGGATACGGAGGAATGAGTTTAGGAAAGCGGAGATTAAAGGCAGACAACAGCCTGAAAGGGAGCAGAGAGACGACCGTGCGGCTAGATATCGCAGGGAAATACCTCCATGGTCATGTCGAAGTTGGAGGGCTCTCCATTTTCTCCCTTTATAAACATCTCCTTGGACGCGTCCACCAAAAACACCAGACTGTCCCGCCCACTGAACTTGTAATCCACTAAAGTTGCACAAAAACAACATTTGTGCACCAAGCTATGTCACGTAAATAAAAATCACATTAGTTAACCGCTGCATGCAAGGCGGCAGTTCAACGAGCAGTTTAACAGACTGATCTTGCTCACCAGTGAGTTCCTCCCCTTCCTCCTGTTCGACCTCATCATCCTCGTCCCGATAGTATTCCTGCCACGCAGCCATTGTCGACGGGCTTGGTCACATCTGTCAATTTATTTCAGCATTTTAGCCGTTTTAAACAACAATCGACATAAACGTCCGTTAACAGACAAGGGATGCAAGCATCCGGAGCCTCAACAGGCTCGACCAATTAAAATGCATGAAAGTTTTACAGGTCGAAATGCATATGGTGCACAGGATAAGGAGCAACCTAGCTAGCTACTTTGAACTACTCTGAGTTATATGCCACCGAAAAGACTGTAATACGTAAACCATACAGACATAACTTCTCAAATAAATGCGGCAAGTATTAGCAGACACTCACCAACAGCCTACACAGACCACTATTATCTCGCTCTCAGGAATAGTACTCCGAGTTCCCGCTGGAACGAGCACGTATGCTCGACGTTGACGTAAGACGTAACGTACATAGTCCGTATGGTTTCGGGTTTATTCTGATTGGTTGTTGATGATCGTGCTTTTCAACTATAATAATAATAATAATAATAATAATAATCATCATCATCATCATCATCATCATGAAGCAGGATTTCTTGACTAGCCGAATAACTTGTCTAATTTAAGGTAACCCGCACTAAATTTAAACTAGGGTTCATTAAATCCAACAATTAAGTTATCTGGTTAAGCAAGAAATCCGGCGTCGTGATACAAGTTCATACATAGTCTGATTCTGTCGTTTTTGTGACTGATGTAATTGCATTTCCAGTGTTACACTGGAACTACATTTCCAACACTGACAGGGTACAGGGATAATAGGTTATGGAAGATACATGAATGATTTTAACTGTCATTAAAATACCATCAATTAAATATGAAAATCTCAGTATGCAGGAGTTTTGTTCCTAGACACGGATTCTTAAACCCTTGCACTTTGTATTTGACCCCCGCCTTCGTTATTTAAAGACGTTTTTCCTGTTTATTGTGCACTGAACCTGCTTGCTGGGTATGGAATATAACCCTATTCACTAAGCAATGACGTAACTGCACGAAAATATTCGCCGGGTCGCTTTCTGCGACTCCACTGAGCTACCGGGCTCCTTCGATCCCTGTGTGTCCGAAGCCTGTGAGTCACGGTGACACAGCATCGCGCAGCTCTTCCGCTGATTTCCGCAGACGCCGTGCCTGTCACCGCGCCGCCTTTCTTCGCTGGTTTCGCTTTTGTCCTGCGGAAGAAGGACGTTTACATTTAAAGCCCCGCGCTGATATTTCCTGCAGGTCGCGTTGCGAGGCACCTAATCACAGCCGGGGCTGCCGTTTTTAAAGCCGTACCAAAGGCTTGGAACATTTCGGCTGGACGCCATGGACCAACCTAACGCGACGTACGCCGTGAAGCTGTACATCTACGACCTGTCCAGGGGCATGGCGCGCCAGCTCAGCCCCATCATGCTGGGTAAGGGGTGGCGAGCAATGCGGCGGCCTGCGACAGGTGGCCAGACCGGGTCGGGATTCATTTTCGCCATGATGAATTCTTTATATTTACATATACAGGGTTATGACAGTTTATAATCACCCAGATCTTATTAGATGCTGCTGCTATGTGTCGCTAGTAGTGTTTTTGGTTACGGCTAGAAAAACACCACGAAACAGCATGATCGATCGTTTATTCATGTAATTTTTAGATATTTAGGATCATATTTAGATGTTTAGGATTGTCAGATTTATCTGTCAGATGGCTGCTGTCATCGGCTCGGTTATCTGGCAGCGGTTAAATGAAGGCTGTGCAGCCATTTTACCGTGTCGCCGGGCATATTGATACTTAGTGAGGAATCATAAAAGCTCATAGCTGAAGCGCTTTAATATCTGTGTTTTTATTCCGCAGGAAAACAGCTCGACGGGATATGGTAGGCCTTCGTTAACCCTCAACCGACCAGAAACGCTATCTTGTAACTGGTGAAGGATTGACTTTGGGTTCCCTTTTGCAGGCACACCTCCATCGTGGTCTACGGAGAGGAGTTCTTCTTCGGAGGAGAAGGAATAACAGGATGTTCGCCGGTAATTTCAAGAGGGATTTTAAACGTCCTCAAACGGTCGGCTTGGTTTATACTTAAAAGTAAAACCATCTTGAGTACAAGACTTGGAATAATTACCACCCGCATGATAATCTCTCTGTTTTGTGTTTGTGTTTCGCTGTGACTAATTTTTCGGGGAAAAATAAAATGACAAACATTTTAAATTTAGATTAATAAATTATTACTACATGCCGTACAAACTGTTCCATGCCTCTTGCGCGGTGCATTCTGGGATTTGTGTATGGTTACCTAGAATAGCAAGCGAATCTCAATACGAAAAAGGCGAAGGTCGTGCTTATTGTCTTGACCGGTTTTGCGACCGTGCCTCCCAAGAACTTGTGGCGCAATGAGTCATGGAATTGGTCTTGTTCGGCGAGGATGTAGCCCGTTACATCCTCGGTATTTGGGGGAGGAGGAAACTTCCTTTTTTTTTATTGTCTTCTGTACTTGTGTTCTTTACAAAATGTTGCGTAATACTTTGACTTGTCTCAAGTGTGATGTGCCAGGAATTACGTAAAATACAATTGGAAAGGTAGACGGGTTTATCTTTGTCATATTGTAGGTATTGACACTGTTTTTCGGCAGTGGAAGATGACGTAAAACTGATATGAATATTTAATATTGTTGCATTGTTTTAGGGTGGAACGCTTCTGGGAGAGCCCAACACCATTGTGGATTTGGGCAGCACAGAGGTGACTGAGGAGATTTTTATGGAGTACCTGTCCTCACTGGGGGAATCTACATACAGGTGAGATACTGGTCTGGGCCGGCCCTGCTAGGTATCCGAATGCACATGTCAAAGTTCAGAAGTGCAACTTTCTGTAAGCGCTCCTGTTTTTGCCCATGCAAGAGCGGACAGGTATCGGCTGTTTGAGCACAACTGCAACACCTTCAGCAACGAGGTGGCACAATTCCTGACAGGCTGCAAAATCCCTGCGTACATCACAGACCTGCCGTCGGAGGTCCTCTCCACGTGAGTCCCCCCCCCGTCGGCTAAACTGATTTAGCAAACGCTGCAGAGAGAGGCTGAATGCACAGGGCACATAATAGGTACAAGTTGACCTGAATATTCAGTATGAAAACAAGGACACGTTGAGGTTAACAAGAGTTCAATGGAAATTTTGTACCTTTTTCTATTGTTCACAGTGCAATAGTATTGAAAGTAATACACATATTATTAGTATACATTTTATATAGGCACATTTTTATATACCTAAACTGTTGTGATTTCCTTTTTTAGATTATTTCTGAACAAGTCAATGCACTTCAGCTGGGATCCTTCAACAATGAGTGTTTATTTATATAATGCTAATTTGTACTAGTAGCATTTCTGTGTTTCTGTGAATGTCATGGGCTGTTACCCTAATGACAGTCTGTCAGAGGGGCCTGCGAGGGCGTTAGGTGTCCTGTGCTGTGCCTGCTTGGCGTTCTTTGACCCATCCTTCTTCATCCCCCCCAGGCCCTTCGGTCAGGCTCTGCGCCCCCTACTGGATTCCATAAGCATTGCTCCCCCAGGGGGAAATGTGATCAACGGACACGACAGCCAGAGATAGACTCCCCGACTCTGCCCCTGTTTCCGGAGTGATATGTATAACACAGGACGTGTCTCTGGTTCCAGAGAGCTCTGCAGCCCTGCCCCCGGTGACTCTCTTTGTGGTCTCCTCGTACCAGCAAACTCCCTGTCTCACGCCAGCTTAGACTTCAGCTTCTCACTCTGATCTTTAGAGCCCGTCATCTTAAAATCATTTTTTTAACATCATGACACAGTTGTGAATATACAGTATGTGGCACATTCAGTGGTGTTCAACCTGTCTGGCCTTTGATTTCTGTGACTGTGGACACATATTGGGGGGGGGGCTCAGGGATACATTGACCAGGCACCAGCTACATGGGGTGTGGAGGGTGGGAGCTCACTCTAGATCTTCGGCTGAAGTCTCACTCCTTAGTCCATCTTTTTTAAACTGCGGCCTTCTTATGTCACACGGACACTTTGAATGTCATCGTGAACCTTTGCCTGGCGCCAGGCTCAGGATTAGCAAGGAGCAAAACCCAAGGAGCCACGGAGGGCCACCGGGAGCAGAGTTGCAGACCTCTCCTGGGGGTGTTTGGTGGGGGGGCATGTATTTATATAATGACTGTCATTTCCTTATTCTAATCTAGCTTAAAGAAACACTCAGCGTCGCCAACCTTTACACACGTTACTGTGAACGACTTCTACATTACAGCGCCGTTACAAACACACGTTGTTGTTGTCCTTCTTATACGAAACGTACTGTGGCTGTAAGCGTGCTGTGCTTGGATTTCTCGTGCGGAGCCGCCGCGCATTTGGGCTCCGTCCTCTCCCCGCGATCCGCAGCGGGCCGGCGGCCTGCCGGCGAAACGAACCGGGCACCTCTTGTCGCAGATGGGCGTGGAGGGGAACAGACCTGGTAGGAGAAGCAGCTGAGGCCCAGTCACTCGTCGCCTCCTGCTGGCCTCTCTAGCTGTAGCGATGTAGGTAATCTCTTAAACCGGCAGCCTGTCCAGGTTGTCTCCTGCCTCGCGGCCTGTGCTTCCCGGCATCAGCTCCAGATCGGTTGCAGTCTTTGTCTGCAGGCGCGCTTCCCGAAAACTGTTGGATTATTTATTAAAGTCACTCAATGACCCCGATTTAAAAAAAAAAAAAAAAAAAAAAGACCAAGCATTTTCGGGCCTGTTTTGTATATCAGAATCTTCCATTTTTATATGAGAGGTTCTGGGCAGCTGTGTTTCATGCCAAATCTCTCTTTTGTAGATTTAATTTGCTTTTCGATCCTGGGTGAATGTCGATTGCCAAATCTGATATCACGATCCACTAGTAGCGGTGCAGAGTTTTGTCGGAACGACTTAGGATAAAGCGCGACCAAAAGTGTCCTTTGCAAAATGTTGCGTAATAATTTGACCAGTATCAAGTGTGATGTGCAAGGAATTACATAAAAAATAATTGGAAAAGTAAACAGAATTATATTTGGCATAAAGGGGAAGGCAAGTTGAAGTAGTCGGAGAGAAGCTGTGAGATTGCATCCTGCAGCAGTACGCTCACAGAATTAGCCCTTGGGCCACGAGCGTTCCTCTTGTCGGACTGTGGGAGGCAGCTTGGTGGTGGGCTGGTGCCCGACACGCCAGCGTCCTGTGGCGGCACCATTGCTTAGTCTGAGTTTGGTTTCCCCATCCCACTCGGATTTCGCTACGTCGAAAGCGATCTTAGATTCTCCGTCTCCCACCTGCGGCACGAAGGATTTCCGACCATTTCCGATCGCCCGTCTCCTTTGACAGAGAATACAAGTCGGACGGTCAGCCTGTGCCCGGTGTTCTCACGCCGTCGGCCCGACCGCGTCGGTCCAGGGTTTGCGAGGAGGCTCTGAATTCCAGCACGGCGTGGGCAGCGTGAGTGGGTTAGTGCGGAAGGTCTGTGAAACGTCACCCAAAGAGCACCTTGAAAACTCCCGTCTTCTGTAAGCGGTTGCCCAGTACGGGAACACGGTGGGCCTTGAAGCCTGTGTCAGGCGGGGGACTCTCTGGATGGGGTACTGGTCCATCCCAAGGCACACTCACCTTATAGGCTATTAAGAGAAGACAGTTACCCTAACTTTGTGTCTTTGGAAAGGAACGCAGACTAGCCAATAGAAAGCCGTGCAAACATCGTGAGAGCATGCAGTCTCTGCACATAGAAGGGACTGAGACCGCCTTACCCCGCAGCTGTGAAGCAATACTGCTTCAGTTCTTTTTTTTATTGTTAAATTTATCAGATAGTCCAAGCAGGTGTGCATATGATTAAGAACCGTTTAAATGTACCCACTGGGTATTCAGGGATGGATGCTTTCTCCCAGTGTAGTCCCAGTTAAGTCACTGGTTTTGAGTTATGAGGTTTTTCAGGCTGGCTTCAGAGGCCGAATCAGATCAGTTACATCCATCGGAGTCGGTTCCCTTTATTTCCACACGTTTGAATGTTGAACTGATAACAGCGGTGGTCTAGTTTTTTACACTGCGGTTGGTTTATAAGACCACCAGAGAAGCCGGCTTCAGGGACGTGTTCCTGACCTGTGATGTAAATCTTCGGCTTATCCAATAAGGAGCCTCTGGGTTCCCCTGGTGTCCCGGTTAACTATTGGGCAGTAAGTAATAGTAATTGGAGATTATGGTGCTCTCGTCCAATCGCCGTCACATCTGCCTTCCCATGTGACCCCCTCCCCGGGGCCTGGGGATGGGGGGAGATAGCCAATCACAGCGAAGAGTGTGTGTTACCGCAGGCTTGTGTGTGTCGAGGGTCACAGCACGACTGATGGGCAACATCTGTTAAACTGAAATACTGTACTGACACAAATACATAATTATCTTGCCATTTTTAATTTTTTTGTATCATTTATTAATGTGATCATCAGTGTTATATATTATAATAGTTATATGTATTGCTTGACTAATTATGAATATAAATGTTAATACTTAATTGCGATTCTAGTTGCTATGTTAAAATAAGACAGATGGATTTTAAACTATTTTCTGTATTTCACTGTTTCATTAATGCAGTAAGTTGTCATTATTACATTATCTACTTCCACCTGATAAAATAAACTCCGTCAAATGGATTTTTGGTGAGAGTGCTTTTGTGGTGGAGCCGCAGTTGCAGTCGTGTTCCTCCAGGGGGCATCAGCGGGTGGGCAGGGGCCATCGGTACAGGAGCAGCAAAGGCCCAAGGTGGTGGGAGGTGCCTTCAGGTCATGTGACCAGCCAAATAAGGCCGCTGGTACACTGGGGAACGCTTTGTGCTTTCAGGAGCAAATAAGGGCGACGGCATGTCAGAGGTCCTTACCAACACACCGTAACATCCTCGGGGAGGTTAGGTAAAAAATGGCCTCTTTGGTCAGGGAGCGATTGCACCCAGAGCTATGAAAAGCTATTATTAACATTTAAATTTAGCAGAAGCCCTCATCTAACAACAGGTGCGGATTGTAGCTGGAAAAAGATGCTGAGTTGCAGTGGGGCCTACATAACACAGGGGGGCGCTGGGAAAGAAGGGAGACCTGGCTTTCTTCACATGCTGCATGAGTGCACGTGAAATAAGAAGCGCAATAATATTTCTGTCCACAAGGTGGCACTAGTGTCCAGCCTTACATCAATGGACTGCGACTAAATGTCCGTCTTGACATGCACTAATGGAATAGAAACATTTCATTTGTGCCTCATTTAATTTAAAAAATGCGCATGACACTTTTCTTCAGTGGCATCATATTACATCATTTTAGATGTTTGCTGTGGTACCACTGAGAAAAGGAGTGACCTAAAACCCTTAAGTATTGTTGAAGTATTTGATGAAAATGCTAGCTGTCCTCTGGTCCTACTTAAAATAACAGAGTTAATGACATTCTATAAATTAACAACCACACCTGGGTGAGGAACAGAAGCAGCGCATTAAATGTGACGTACATCACTATTCTCGGGATAGTCACCGTTCATTTCTTCGTGTCATTCTTTTCGGCAGAGTAATAAAAATCATTTGCGTTAAAAAAATTATGGTGTCGTAAATCTCATTAAATATCCATCGCGCAGTGCCAAGCCGGGAATCGCAGTGCCGTCTCTGTTTCGCGGCAAACGCCCCCAGATTTCCACACCGACTTCCTTTTTCTTCTTTTTCTTTATTATGTTTATATGTCCCATTTAGGCCCCCACCCGTTTTCTCCCCCATTACCTGACTTTACTCATCCATTGTAGAAAGGAGTGTTAGCTTATATAAGCCCCGGCCTCTCGTCCTATTTTTCTCTCATACTGCCCCCCGCCTCTCTCTGCCATGTCCAGCCCTTCCTCCTTCTCTTGCTCTGCCCCCCCCCCGCCCCCCCCCCAAAAAGCGCCATTTAAACCACCACCCCCGGGACAACCCCCCCCCCCAGAAAAAAAACAGTCACCCGGAGTGAA
>JABFDZ020000097.1:6345714-6358050 GCA_019775955.2 Pollimyrus isidori | reverse complement strand
CATTCAGTTTGGAGTTCAGGAGATTGTCTTGACCAGGACCACACCCCTAAATGCATTCAAGCAACTGCCATGTGATTAGTTGATTAGATAATTGCATTAATGAGAAATTAAATAGGTGCTCCTAATAATCCTTTAGGTGAGTGCATGATGGTTGAGTGCATTTGCTTATTTATACGATTGTTTTGAATGAAGAGGAGAAATACAGAGGCACTGAAGTTTTGTTATTTAAACATAAAACCACCACAGGGGTAAAATGAAGTGAGTGAGTGAGTGAGCCTTCATACTAATTTTAAGTACTAGAGAAAATTGATATGTTACGGAAATGAGTTTATTAGAGTTATCCGTCTATAGTTGTGCAGTTACATTATTACAAAGAAAAAGTTCAAGCTTTAAAATTCTACCATGGGTTAGTAATGCAGGGGTGGGTAATTACTTGAGGTATGTCGGCTATAGGCCATAAAAATGCTAATTTAGAGTAATAAGAATTTAGTTTAATGTGAGTAATAGAAAAGGCAGTACCTGCAGAAATTTAGCTTTTTGCTCTGCAGGCATGCAGCGTTTGTGTTTAGCTGTGAGGTAAACGCAGGGATGGTGGGAATATACTCTTCTTCGCTCCCACACAAGTGCCTCCTCATTAAGGCCTTTGACGTGACCATTTTAGAGCTCTGCTGTGCGGGTATGACCCTGAACACTACTTAGCAGTGTTGAGTTCATATAAGGATGCAAAATGTGAAATGATATTTCGGATCATACTTTGGAATAAATAATGACTGAACCCAAACCTCCTGCAAGTGTGGGAATTAACAATTTAATTCAAATAACTGTAGAGAAAGCCCACATGCCCTTAAATCTGCCTAAATACATAGTGCAGGTTTTATTTATTATTTGGCCAAAATGGGACACTTATTTGGCCAACGAAAGAGCCCGAAGGTCAGACCCTTGGGTTTGGCCCTCCCAGACAAACCTACATTAATGGCAAACCCAAGAAAGACCCAGAAATGTCCAGTGATCAATGGGGTTTGCCTGGTTAAAACACAGCATGTTAATGCTGCCCAATTGGGACCCAGATACAGCCAAATAAATAACCCCCCCCTAAGACCCCAACTCCACCATGACAGTCCACAAAACATCCAGATGGGCTTCGGCAAATCTTCTGGGCAGCCAGCCCAGTTATTTGCCTTTCCTAAGCCCTAGGAACCCAGGAAACCCATGTAAGGCCGAGGTGGGGCCCCTACGAGGCCCCGTGGACATGCTTGGCTGGGTTATTAGGCTCCCTCTAGTTGGCAGCGACATTGGGCATCTTTCCAAAATGTCCTGGCTTTTATCTGGGCCTCAGCAATTGCCGCTAAACGCTTAACCTGCAACGCTCCAGCGAAACACGTAGCTGCAAAATTGTTAAAACCCTCCGGCGCAATTAAGTATTTGCATGCCAAACATGGAAAGCCACAACTGCCGCAGCAATAGACTGCCAAGCCCACAGCTAATCTGTAAGAAAATGTAAATAATGAAATGACAACTGCAAGCCTACCTGGCCTTCAATAGCCCTCTGTATCACTGTTCTGTATGCCATGAATTACAACTCAATTCATTTCGTTACTTTCCTTAGTCAATATTCATTTTAACTTATCAGCTAAATTTCACCTCAAACAGAAGAGCGAAATGTCAGACTTGTTTAGTAATTTATGGCAGCGATGAGTGGAAATAAGAATGTGAAATGTTATTTGTATACCTGCGATTTTAAACTCCTGCTAGGCATCACTGACAGGTGAGTAGAGTCCATCTCGTTCTGTGTAGATCAGGTTGGAAGACATTATGGATTAAATCAATGGTACGACACCTGGGTTCTGTAGAACAATCCAGACAGTCAGTCTTTTAAGATAGAAAGTCCAGATAGACACTTGGTGGGAATATTGAGGTCTTAAAAATAACTAATTAACAGGTAACCTATGTTGCCTATGGTAGGCCAAGGAAGGACGATCGAGGTTTCACAGAGGGGCTCACTTGTGAAAGGTTCATTTGAAGCATGGTTAGCTAGTCTTGACACCGGTGTCCCAAGTATGACTAAGACTTAATTGTTAAGCCTGATTAACGTAGCAGTCACTAGGTGAGGCATGAATTACAAGGTAAAAACTCAAATTCCATTATTCCACTCAAGAAAAGCTTGGCCATTAACCTTATACCAACCCGGTTGTTAAACAAGCCAAACGAGTGACTCCGTCCAAAGGCCAGAATGCTTTCGCGCATTTCACAACAGCAAGGCCTGGTACACAGGCGCTACCTTATTCTATATCATGTGACCAGTGTTGGGCATTTCAGATTCACAAGTTACAAATTCAGACCAGGATTTTGTTTTTATCAATCAGTTCAGCATAAGGAGTCATGGTCACAGAGTATTCAGCTGCTGGGTAGAAACAAAATCATGGTCTGGATTTGTAGCTTCTGGACCTGAAATGCCCAACACTGCATGTGACTAACTGCTTGTTAAATTAAAATTTCTTCATATTAACTTGGTCTGTATAAATTAATTCAGCAGCAGAAAGATTTTATAAACAGGAGCGTACGAGCATTACTATATCTCTGTGTCGAAAAAAGACTGGAAGAAATATTATAAAGCTTCGGGAAGTGACCTGAATCATTAGAGAAAAATCAGAAAAGCAGAACAGTGTTTAGGGAGGACAGCAAGGAGACAGAGAACAGGCTGTCCGGGCAGTAGAGGAGGGAGAAGTAACGTTTCTACGTTGAAATATAGAGCAGGAAGGGAGAAAATGGTAATAAAAATAGAAAAATTGTAGAAATGAGACAGAGAAGCCAAGGGGCTGTAGAAGTAGAGCAGACGGGGAAGAGCGCAGATAAATGTCAGGATCGGCTAGCGGGGGTTTAAAAGCGACGCGGCATGAGGAAGCCCAAGGGCCCAGCGAGATATTCAGGCCACTGGCAGTCCAGAGCGGCCAGCGGACCAGACGGGACCAGCGAGTGGCCAGCGGAGTCGGATCGGCAGACATGCGTGACCGCCAGGACCCGCCCCCATTTCCCACGCCACCTAATTCTGACAGCTCTATTAATCTCGCGCATATCGCTGCCTGCTCTCAACAGCTGCCAAGGGCGGAGAGATCTGGATTACAAGATGCACTAGTGATGGGGCCAAAGAAAGCAAGATGATGAGGATGAAGGGGGCAGAAGAGAGAGTGAGTGTGGGTGCAGATGGTACGGGAAGAAAACGAGGAAAGACGCTCAACAGATCCTGGTTGCAGCACACCGACTGGCCAGCAGATGGTGCTAGGGAGTGCATAGCCATTTTGCAGGTGGCATTTTGCAGCACGCCTCTGGCTCCACAAGCAACAGCCAATCAGTACCACAGAAAACCGGCACTCTGTGACCGATTCCGAGCTTGTTTAGCGGATTTTAAAATGGCCAAATGGTAAACATGAGGGGAGGGTAAAACCCGCCGCCTCAAGATAAAGGCAGGCCTTCTCCTTATACAGCTTCATACAAAACTGCTCAGCAATAACATTTGGTCCCACAATGTGGAAAATACACCCCCCCCCACACACGCATAGACTTGCATGTTCAAACTAAATGAAGTAACGCATTGGTTTGTCAGCATTTTTGTGTCTGACTGGACATTCATCAATGCATGGGTATAAACTGCCCCCCTCCCTCATTCCCCACCTCATCTCCACTAGGATAAATTCAGACTGTTTATTTTTTAATTTCATTTTTTTTCCCAAAGTGTATTTTTTCCTCATCTTCGATTTATATATTTATACACATATATAAAAAAACCAAAACATAGCCATATTCAAGTTTTCAAACCTGCATCACCAGCCAGTAATTGCCATCGTCCATCAAGTTTACATTCAGAAGAAAAGTTTGTACAGCATCACCCTGTAGTCCGGTTAAATTCCACTGCTCAGAGAAGAGCATGTTAAAGCAGGAAGTCCACCAGACTACGAAAAAGGTCAAAAAAGCATAAGTGCTATATGGGATGGGTCTGTTGCACAGATATGCTACAGTTACACCCTCAGCCACGAGGGGGCAGCATTAAGCTGAAAAAGTCTTCATTCGCCTGTCAGGGTGGGACAGCAGGGGAAACGGACCAGTGAAGACAATGGCTGGGCGGAATTCCCTCAGCAGAGGAAATAAGGCCAACTGTGTGAAATGTTCAAGAATGCACTTGGCCTCAGCGGTAAAAAGGTGAAAAAAAATGAGTGAACATCTAGGCATTTAAACCCAACCCTATCAGGCCCACAAACAGCATTCAGCAATAAAACTGAACAGGCCTGGGGCACATCAGCACTGCATTGGACTGGGCCAGGTTCACCATGCCCCCCTAGGGTTCCATGACAACCCGAAGAGGAACTCATGGGGGGTAGAGGGCGTGCCAGAATGGTGCTAGCAGGGTACTGATACAGTACAGGGCGGGAACAGGAATGCAATCCTGTCTCAATGCTATCGGAACTCAACTTGGGTAATGCCAAGATATGTGCCAAACGTGTGTCCAAGGAAACCGTTGGCATGGATACACTGTAGACAGGTGTGGCCTCCTGCATGTGGGCATAGTGACCATGAGCAGGTTTCCTATGAATGGACAGCGTTCTGTCAGGGCTGGAAGCCCCAGAGGCTACAAGCTGGAGTCCCAGTAGAGGTCTGCACTGTCCAGAAAGTCTGCCGAGAAGATGTTGGAGGGCGTGTGGGTGTTGAGGGGGGTGAGCGCATGGACGCTGCTGCTGCCACTGGGCCCCCCGCCCATGGTGATGTCCAGCCAGTCCATGTTATCCAACGCAGGGTCTCCGAATTCCAGCCCGGGCACGTTGGAGCTGAAATTCAGCTCGCAGGTGTCCATTGGAGAAGGGGGGTGGTCCAGGATGCTGGAGGTGCTCAGCATTTGGCTGTGGAGGTCATCGATGAGGGTGGGCGGCCCGCCAGGTTCCGCTCCCAGCAGGGGCTTTCCCGTGGTGCTCTCCAGGAAGTCCTCCAGACGACCGCTACCCAGACATGGCGCGTCCCCCGCCCTGGGGGCCGACGGCGGCGGCGAGGCGGCCTCGGGGTCATGCGGGAGGGGCGGAGGGGAGCCGGGAGGAGACACAGGAGGGGGGGTGGCTTGGGGGCGGGAGTGGGAGGGGCTGAAGTCAGATTTAAAGCCCACGGGGATTTCTGGGAAATAGAGAACGTCTGATTAAAAACGGAATATAAATACAGATACCAAAATGGAGATTGCTTGAACAGCGAAGTATGAGATGGGAGTTTTGGAGGAAGCTGCGTGCGGATGTGAGATAATGGAAGTGGAAAGCGCTAGACGACGCAAGAGGCTGCTGGCATGCGGGACTCCGCTACCTCCGCTCCGGATGAGGATTTCCAGAAGGTCGTCCATCTGCTGACTGCAGGGGCCGTTCTCCTGGGGGCAGAAGGTCCGTGAGGGCGAGGCCACGCAGAGAGGGGCAGCCGTGCACGTGACGGGCCGGCAGACGGGGGACCTACCTTAGCGTGTGGCGTCGTGGGGGGGCTCTGCTTGCCGGCTGGGGAGGGAGAGCTGAACAGGGTGTTTTGGTCGTGGTTTGAGCTCACAGCCCCCTGGGGAAAAAAAAGCCAAGAACACAATGATTTTTATGCAAAATCATATAAAATGTTGCAAAGAACAGATTAGATGTCGAAGTATCATCAGATATATGATGCACGGACTCGTACACTAAGGTGATCATTCTCATCGGTCATACTGCAAATGAGAAGGTAATGAACAGAATATAAATACTGAGACACACAGGCAGACATTTCAGGTCCAGAAAGTAAAAATCCGCTCCAGGATTTTGCTTCAACCAACCAGTCGGAGACTCTGTGAACGTGGTACTTTATATGCAACTGGTTGGTTGAAACAACATCCTGGTTTGGATTTTCATTTTCTGGACCTGAAATGTCCACCTCTGCTGAGACATATGAACAATATAATCACGATTAACACATTTAAAGACATGGATATTAAAACAGACGAGAAATACAAAGTAACCAGTCAATTCTACACAGGTGAAACAGTCACAGAGAAAAGGTGGATGGAAAATGCAGAAGGATGAAGGTGTTTAAACAGCCAGACAGACAGCGTAGCATTACCTTGTGGGCAGGAGAGGAGGGTTCTGCAGGTTTGGGGGGGGGCGTGCTGTTACTGTGGAAGAAAGGCTGTAGCTTTGGTGGAGCTGAGAGAGACACCAGCGGACCCCGTGAACTGTTGGCCTGAATGTGGAGCCCCACCTTCCCTTCCTGAAAGGGAGACAGGTAGGAATTTGTCAAGGCCTCGCTTCAGAGACGTCAGGCAGGATACCCGAGGCACCAATATGGCCGCCTTATTCTCAGGGATGGACATGACTGGTACGAAAACAAAATATAATGCATTTAAACCTTTATATGCTAACTCTACTCCATTTGCGGTATACAGGTTAAAATTCAAGGTATTTTATTGTCATAGCAGCGAAAATGCACATTAAATAAGAACGCATTTGCACTTTTACAAACAAATCGATTGTTAACGTATCTTTTTTAAAGGTGAATGCATACTTGTGTACTAGTTATGTCCATTCCTGGTTGTACTGCTCATAGCAACACTGGGTGGAGTCAGACCCTGAACCATACCTTTGTGATTGGGTGGTCAACGGGGCTAGGTTTCACTGTCTGTTCAGATTGGTTGTTGGTGTCCATATGCGGTGGTGATTGGCTAGAAGTTTTGCAGGGCGTGGACTGTACCCGCTTAGCAGTAGGTAAAAACGGAGCACATGGGCAAACAAATGGGCAAAAGAGGGCAGTAATTAAATACCATAATTAGGTGTCTCTGAAAAGCCAGACACACAAAACCTGACACTGAGCCCTACTACCTGCAGTGTGATTCGCCCAGCCCCTTTGCCATGTGGGGCGCTGCGACTGGTCACTGCAATCAGGTAGTGGTTGCCGTTGCCGTCCGTCAGCAGGGTTGGGGGCGGGTGCAACTTAAGGAGATCCAATGGGAAGGAGGAGGTGAGGGCTGAACTGGTAGCTTGTTGACTTACGAATATCTGAAAAATGGAAGGAAGGGGAGAATGATGCGCACCTGATGCTAAAAAAATGGCGCAGGCAATATTTAGCAAATACTGCACAATATTCATATCTAACGCACAGGTTTACACCCAGTTTCACAGCTGAAACTGGAGTGAGACACTTTGAACAGCAGGCAGGCACCACTGTGTGATGGAACATTCCAGGTGTGGCCCCGGTGCATTCTGGGATTGCTGACACTGACCTGCTGTAATGCAGCCTTCGACGGCTGCTGCTCCTCAGCTGGTTGCTGTGGTACATGCAGGCCCAGGTCCAGCTGCGAGGAGGAGCCCTTAGGTAGCTTGGTCTCCGCGCCCTCCGCGTCCTCCTTCTCCCCGGCCCGCTCAGAGGGCTCCTCCTTGACGTCCCCTGGCGCCTTCCCTGCCCTCTTGCCCTGCTCCAGCTGTGAGCGCAGTGACTCCACCAGCTGCTGCTTCTGCTGCAGCATACGTGTCAGCTCCTCTATCTGCTTATCCTTCTCCTGGAGCATCTGGTCCTTGTCCAGAGACTGCGGGGGGGTCGGGCCGGGGGGCCGGGAGAAGCGGCAGGCCCCCACCCGGGAATGCTCCTCTTTGACAGAGGCGGGGTGCTGGGGGGAGGCGTGCAGGCTGAGCTGTGTCAGGGGGGCGCTCACCTGTTAGCAGTTAGCAGAAATGCCACAGAGTAACAGTCAGTAAGGACTCATCATCCGGAGTCCATGTCGGTGTAGTACCGGTCGTGAACAGTGGGGGCAGCAGAGAACCATAGCGTTTGACGGACTACTTCACGAAGGAAAGAAGAAAATGTCATGTTTAAATCTCAAGAGATGCTTTGCCATTTTAACCCAAATTAATTCAGGTGAACATGCAGGAAATAGAAGAAAAAAATTGGTTGAAGATTATTACATTAAACAAAGTACAACTCTGTGAGCTGGGATAATCGCTTCGGATACGACTGCCCCAGCAATCATCCTTATAATGGGTCTCATAAATCAGAAGCTAAGCATTTATGACGGTCACAAAGAAGCCGTGGAAATTCATGAGGTTCTCAAGGAAGTAATCAAGCATGGGGGATAGCCATTAGAAACACAATTGTATTAAATTATGCAAAAAAATGTCACTGAGCACTGTAATCTGTAAGGAAGTCATGCGCCTGCATGAGGAAGTTACACACTGATGGAAACGTTAGGTTTGAAAATACACTGGGAGCAGGTCTGGGACTCACCGATTCCCCGAACACGTCACCGCTGCAGCTGGCCTCATCGGGGCTCATGCCAGCCACGGAGCGCTCGGAGGCGGCAGGCGACATGGGCGGGGACGAGCTCGTGCTGCCAAACAGAATCGTGGGAGGCAGGCTGCTCCCACTGGCTGCCAAAGGTAAGGGTCCCGCGCCCGCTTCTCCTGATTGGTGGATCCCTAAGCCAGGGCAAGAGCCAGTGGGCAAGCTGGTTTTTGTAGCCCCGCCCCCTCCAGCTCCCCATTGGCTGAGCTCGTGGTGGTTCCTCAGCCTCTCGATGAGGTCGCTTTTGGTTCCCGACACTGGCAGACTCCGCAGTTTAAGCTCGTGCTTCAGCTCTGCGACCTGCAGAGGGCGACAGAATGCAGCAACCGTTCACCTGGTGAGAAAAGCACACAGTCTCCCACAACACAAGGAGTGGCCACTTCATTCGGTGCCCCTACATAGTACCAGGTGCACCTTTCTTGCTTTAAAAATCGATGAGTTGTCCATTCAGAGAAGCCCCTCCACATACCACCTTTGTATTTTCTTTGTCAAGTCTCCTCTGACCTGACTTATCAATAATGTATTTTTGGCCTCAGAGCTACTGCTGATGAGATTTTTTTTTTAATCACACCATTCTCTGTAACCTATAGATGCTGCAGTGGGAGATTCCCCACAGGATGACAGTTTGACACACTTAGACGCACAGTAACCGGATTTCTTCAACCCTGTCTACATTCTGCGTGTTCTGATTAGCAACCACATAACCGGCCACTGGGTTTAGCTCCAAGGTGATCTGGCCCACCTTCAAATCATCCAGGTTAGGAGGCAGAGTGCCGGGTTTGGCACCCCCGACAGAAGGCTGGTTATGGCGGCTAGGCCCATTCTGACTGGAGGACGGAGAAGTCGAGCCGGACAGGGGACGAGGCTGGGATTGCGCGCCGGAGGAAGCGGACGGCTGATCGCCTGACGGTCTGCAGAGGTCGCGAGAGGAAAATATAGTGAATGATTAATGATTGATGAGGTGGTGTGGGTGGATGGGTGGGTGGCATGGTTAGAAACGGGGAAATGAGATTTCAGACGTCGCTGCGGGTGGAATTACTGGACGCTCTCAGTTCCTGGCTGGTGCAAAGGGAATCAATAAAGCAAAGAAAGCAGACATTTTATCGATTCGCAGCGGACGACGGCGCTCTGGCTGCCTCTTGGCGGGGCGGCATCACGCGCGGGCACAAACTCACCGGGGCGGAGCGGGCAGGATGGTGGGGTAGTTATAGTGGTGCTGCTGCTGTTGGTTGAGTATCTGCAGCTGCAGGAAAAGCTGCTGTTGCTGCAGCAGCTTGGCGTAGGAATCGTCCATCTGGGGCGGCGGCTCGCGCTCCGCCTTCTGGTCCGGGGGGATGTACTGGTGGTACTTGAGTTTCTTCACCTTGGGCTTGCTCTCCTTGGGCTTCTTGGAGCGCTGCGAGGGCCGGTCCGAGCTGAACTTGGACTGGGACTGTAGGTGGAGGAGAGGCGCCGATATGGGACACCGGACACGGTAAAACCCACTGGAGGCAGCATAGGGGGATAGGGCACCACTCACCTTAATCAGCCCAGAGGCAATGCGGGAGGACACTGGTGCCACGCCATTGGTCAGCCTCTGCGCGTGGATTGGCTCAGAGGCGGGGAGAGGCGTGAGGGGTGGGGCCTAATAGAATAATAATGAGCGACTTAAGGGTTAGTAGCAGTCATGGGATGCGACGTATGAAACGACTCCACGGTGTGAAAGACGTCCTCTAAACAGAGGGTACAGTGAGCTAGCTAAGCGATTAGCACGGACGGCGCCCGCACCTGCGTGGGGGAGGAGCCACTGCGGCTGGGTCTGCTCAAGTCTGGGGGAGAGTCCTGGCTGGCAGGGTGATCCGGGGATAGGGCGTCGCTGCTATCCTCATCCAGCGAAGAGCTCTCTGCCGCCCCCTTCAGGCAGTCCGTCTCGACTGGAGGAACGGGTCAGATGAACAAAAGAGGCATTAGGGCGTCACCGTGATCGGTTACATAGGAATAGACGGGGCGCGGATGCAGAACGACGAGCGGATCGATCTGTTATCCTACGTCCAACATGCTAATGCACTAGTGCTGTACTCTGACACACTTTGCACTCCTTTCACCGACTGCGCTCACCCTCAAAACACCCTAACAATCACATTACTGAACTGTGCTCCGAAGTCTTCGAGCATCACCCTGTCTACACCATGCGTCCCTCAGTTAGACCCTTCCGAATCAGTAGGGGCTGCTGTACCTAAGAGGGTGTTCCTCAGGGTAGAGTACACGGGCAGGATGTTCTTGTGGATGAGCTCCATGGGACCCGGCCGGTGGGAGATCTTGTCGTTGAGGTCGTCGGCCAGGCGGGCCCTCTTCAGGCGCAACTGCTTGGCCTGCAGAGAAGGCTCCGCCGACGTCTCTACGCGACACAAGACAGGCGTCACCGAGGACCTACGGCCCAGAGAGGGGCCCGGAACCTTCCGAGCAGTCAGAAGACAGAAAAGCGGTCGGCAGACCCCTCACCCTCCAGGATGTGCATGCGGACCAACTCGGACCTCTCAGGGCGGCTGCGGATCTTCCGCTTGAGGTAGTCTTCAGTCTAGGAGGGGCAGAGACGAGGGAGGGGGGCGTGAGAGGATGGGGCAGCTGAGGGAGTGACCGGGTGCTGGGCCGGCGACCTTACCCGCGCTCGTTCCAGACTCTTCCGCTGCTCGTGAAAGGCGGCTGGGCTTTTCAGGGCTGCAGAGAGGAGGACAGGCAGTGAGATTCAATGGCCAGTTCAAGGAGGAAGGAGAACTTGGTCGGCTGGAATAAGACATAACACCATACGCCACTTTTGTTATTATTAACCAGCTAAACTTCCCCTTTGTCTGAGCGCTGGAGCGAGTGACCTTGGTGCTGCTCCCCCCCCCCACACCCCGGCTGGGGCTCGCCGTGCCCCTCGCTGCAGGACACAAAGAACCAACTGCACCACGATACTACTACCGCCTCAAAAGGACCGAACGTCAAAAGCCAAATGTGGCTCGCGCCGTGTAGAATGGCCGCAGGAAAGAGGGTGGAAGGTGAAACGGGCCAGTGGCTCCAACTGCAGCAGAAATTGCGAGGTACCATTTTCTGCAGGCCGACCGCTTGGCAAACCCACTGCAGATGTTGCGCAAGGCTGTGCCACACCTGCTCTCCCGCTGCTGTTGTGCAACGCCGACTCTACATTTCCTTCACAAATTTTAATTTGATGCCATGGGCCCGATTGTGGCGGCCCAAGCGTGAGCCCAGTGTCACAGTCATACAGACGACGAAGCAGCCTGCATGGAGGTGAGGGTACCAGCAGCAGTGCTTCACCTTTCACTGCAAAATGCACTTCTCCAATGCAACGCCCCCTCTTAAGGCAGAGGGTGGAAGTATGCCAGGATGCAGCTAGCTGTTCGCAGCTTTAGTAACCCTTCACACTGGCTTTGTGCACAGGACCACACTCACCCCCCCAGAGGTCCCAGCCCCAGCTTCTTCTGAAATTTGGTAGCAGGAACTTAATGCTAGGAACAGAAACCCCCTGATGCCTGTTGCTGGGGCACCCTCAGGCGAATCTTGGCACTTGTGAATGATGGAGGGCAGCGCGTTGCCACGGAGATGGCTGGGTGCCGCATGAATGCAGACAGAGCCGACAGGGGCTTGATAAAGGACAGCAATGTCATCGGTGAGAAAAGTCAGCGTGACCAGCTGACTTGAGGAAAGGGCCCGATGAAGCTGCCCCCACCCTTACCAGATGCGCAATTCTAACCCGACGAGAGGGGTGCACCCTGGAAGGGGGAAGGGCCGTCAGCATTTACAGCGCGAGAGACCATCACCCCCACCGCCTATGCAGGGAGCAGGCAAATGCAGCCACCTGTGGCACAGAGCTCCTGTTTGGGGTGGCAGCTTGCATGGACAGAGGACACGTCTCACGGGTGGGGGGTGCTAGTGGGTCTGAAGGAGACACGGGGAGCATCGGGGCTGCATGCATGTGTGCGTGTGTGGTGGAGGCTTGTGACAGTGAGTAATTGACACCCAGATCTCACACCCTCGTAGCCC
>JABFDZ020000097.1:6333544-6344027 GCA_019775955.2 Pollimyrus isidori | reverse complement strand
CCCCCCCCCCCCCCCCCCCCCCCCCCCCCCCCCCGCCTGCCACACTTCCTGTTTCTTCATTTTCTTAGAACTGTCCACAAACTTACAACTGTCACTGCGGGCGCCGTGGACCGGAGGCCTCCGCGTGGGGGCAGGGAGGAACGTCTCCGCGTAATGACATTACGGGTCAGCGCGATCAGAACCAGCCCCCCCATCCTGAACCGCCACCCTGCAGCAGCAGTACTTCTCATTTCAGTCTGACACTTGGTGCTCTCACACTTTTGACAGTACCGCATGTGTTTCTGCACCCATGTGTATCTGTGTGTGTGTAGGAGGATGCTGGCCTTTTTTTTTTTCCTCCCTTTTGCTTTTAACACCAAGCACTGAAATGAGCCATAACGAGCTGTGACACGACGATTACAGCTGACAGCCGGTTCTGGTTTCCATGAGCACCAGCAGAAGGACCACAGAGGGCAGGACCCTCTGGTGCTTTAGCAGGGTGATCGTTGCTCAAGGGCCGCTACCCCCCCCCCCTGCTCGCTCCACTGCTTCTCTGAGCCCGGACGCCCATGGCTCCGCTCCCTCTTTCCCTACACCAGGGCGTCCCTGTCCGCACCTTAAAACCGCTCATTTGGAATCACAGAAAGCCACACCCCGCCCACCTGCTCTCAATCAGGTCGGCTCCGGCTATCCCTGTCCTGACACCGGGGGACACTTGATGTGGAAAAGACGAGAGCGACGCTGTGCCTCGGCGGAGGAAGCCTAAACCGGCTAAGATGGAGAAATTGGGTGGCGTGGGCCTGGCCTGTCGGTAATGCCGATTTGGTTCCTAACCCGCTGCCAGGCAAGTGGCCAAACGAGAGCTGGCATCTAGGCCTGGATCCCCGAGGCACTAGCCAACAGCTCCATGCAGCTGCACCAGACTCGGTGTTTAATGCAGCACGTGGCATTCTTCTCTTAAACACACTAAGGAGACATCACAGCCTACTGCCGTCCTCAGCAGCCAAAAATAACCATCACCGAACATTTAACTGATTAATGGGACAACGAGCAGTGAGAACGTTATTCTTTTAAGGGAAGAGTGTGCCAACAGCTTTTCCTGATCCATAAGTCGATGACAAGTCAACAGGAATGCAACTGAACACAAAAAGCTGAAGAATTCAACTCCTCTACGTGTCTTAAATTAAACAGAGTGCTGAGGGGGGGGGTCAACGCACAAAATTAGCAATGGAACAAGATCAAAAAATTGCGTTCACGTCTCATATCTTCAGTGAAGATCCCAGATGGTCTTCATGTCCTTTAAACAAGCTGGCAAGACGAGAGAGAGCAGGACTGAAAGCTCTGAACGTTAACAATTTGACGCCCCTCCTCCCCCTCATTTCACGGGAGGTCCCATCTTATCTTAGGCTACAGCAGGCCCCCCATTATACAGTACGGAAACACTTCCTACTTTTCCGGGCTGCCTCTTATTGGTGGAGCCCCCAGGTGGGAGGGACCAATCAGGAGGCAGGGCATGAGGCACAGCATAGCGACAGGAATCTTGCAAAACAAGGAACCTCGCAAGAAAGAGAAATCGCGGCATTTTAAAACCACGACTCAGCAGTGGCAGTCAGGCCCTCGTTTTCATTGGTCCGGTAGGCTTGCTAAGCAATCGCAAAAAAAAGGGGGATGTATCAGCATTCTTGTAAAAACAGACCTCTCTTTAGCAACAAAGAAACTGAAGAAAAAAGAGATTTTTGAAAATTTGACCCAGAGAGTGGAGCAGGAAATGTGACGTCTGTCAGTCAGGCGGCTTCTGATTGGCTAGCTTGCCAGGAACCCTCAACAATATACTAAAAAAAGAATTAATCTCAGGAAAAAGGAAGAGGATTGACTGCCTGGCAGTGAGGACCCCACAGTGGTGAGTGCATGCGTGGGCGGGACAGTGCTGGCGTATGGGCTCCCCCTCAAAGACGCTGCCAATCATTCATTTCGCTGGGGCAGCACATAGCCTTGCCCTCAGCCTACAAGTCCCACCCACAGGCCAACCCACACACAGAGTCTCCGCCCATCACTCGACTCTTAAAAGCAGTCTCACTCAGCATGTTTACACAGCACGTTGTACACTAAGAAAATTACATTATCGTGTTAGTCCAGCTAAAACTACACTTTTAAAGTACATGGAAAAAATACGACTGAAACTGAGAAATTTGATTTATTACAAAGTCGGACCAAGACCCACATAATGTGATTGAGAGTCGATTTACGCCTGCATGTGTTCAGTCGGACCCAGTGCTCCACAGTGCCCCCCCCGGGCCTTTGACCCAGAAGTAACAGCAGAGGGCATACAGCACGCGTGATGTATTACGCTGTAAAGTGTAAAACCATCCAATTCACCGCTCAACTAAAGGGCTGTTTTCCACAGCACCAGATACCATACTTTTAGTATTTCAAGAAAGTTATGCACATTCAATTCATAGTCAGCTAGATTAAGATCGGGTTTTTTCTTACAATCAATTTGGTAAAAATATCATAGCGCTGGGAGTTTGTCTGGCTACAATATTTTTACTATCATAGGAGGAAAACCTGGTAGGTTTTGCAATTCCAATGATCATTCATTTTCAAGATTATGTTTAAAAATCAGTATGTGTTTAAAAGCTTACCTCTGCTGCTTTTGTATGAAGGCTGCATGCATTCTCTGAGACAATTAATCATTTTCATCACTCCTAGATGGGTTTGTGATAAATTTATGTTGAACTCCTTTTTATGTTTTATAATATCCCAGTATTTATTACAACAATACAACACTGAAATATTTCCGATACCGTGCCATCATAGTATAATATACATAATACCCCATTTCTTGCTATGCTGACCTGATCTTGCTGTATCTGGTCTGAAAAACAGATACAACACAATAAAAGCTTGTGTCACTTCATTTGTCCACACACCCATTGTTATTAATGTTATTACAGGTCGTCGGCGACTTACGACCATGATTGGTTACGACTGACTGGTCGTAACACGATTTGGTCGTAAGTCGTACACTATTATAATTCTATATTGTTATAAAAATCTTTAAGTCATACCTTATAATTTTCTTTGTTCATTATGTATTGTTATACATCATACTTTTCTCTGTTCATTATTGTTATACATCATGATTTTCTTGGTTCATTATAGTTATACTGTTACTGGGATAACAGTTAGCGGCTTAGCGCGCGCGGGAATGGTAGTGCTGCCGGGAATTGGTGCGCAAACTGTCGTACGCCCAGCTGGGCAACAATCGCGCTGCCGGACATACGAGCTGCGATCATGGTCATAAGTCAATTGGCCGTAAATTGGATAGGTCGTAAGTCGACGAGGACCTGTATTTGTTTTATGTATGTGATGTAATAGGTCAACTGGAAAAAGCCCAATACTAACAAGCTGAAAGGAGATATACTGCCACCTACTGCAGCGGGGTGGACAAACTTTGGTCAATAAATTCCACTCCTGTGCACGTATACTGGGACAAGGGCGGTGGACAACCTCCTGCAGTAGCCGTGCATGTAAATGAAATTAATGAGAAACCAGCCACAAGCATAAATGAAATACCTGCTATGTAGCCAGTTGGGTCGTACAACACACCCTGTTCACAACGAGGTCCTTGAGAATCAATCAGCCCCCCCACCCACCACCACTTTAAAGAATCTCACCTTTTTCTTTTGAAATAGGCCAGGTATTTGGCCATGATGTCTACATTCAGCCCTGGGTCATCAGCGCAGTTACTGGACAGACTCACTTAGAGAGACTGTTGAGGCTCAGTCATACAGACAGATCCAGAGCACAAACAGGCCAGCCACACAGGACAGGAGGTGAGAAAATATTCAGATATATACACACACACACCGCTGCGGTGACTCATGTATACACATACACGCACAAATCCTTAAATACTAAGCAAACCCGATTCAAAACCAAGCAAATGCACCAAGTTTAAAAGAATAACTAAAGGAATCCATCAAGCATGAAACACACAAACGGACATGAGTGACTCAGCAGGGTAACACAGCGCTCTTAAAGAGAGGCCCTAAAAGTATTTGTTTGACAGAACGTGAGCTGGCCTGCCTTAAACTAATAGCACATTCGCTGAGCAAAGACAGGAGCCTGAGTGTGAGAGGAAGAGAGGGAGGGAGAAAAGTTCACCCGGTGAGAAGCAGTAGCATGTGCCACCCAATCAGGACAGACATTTAACGATTAAGAATAACTTTCTGTCTGCCAGCAGTGCGGTGGCTCAGTGTGTAGCAATAACCCCACACACAGAAGGTTGTCGGTTCACATTTCAGCTGGGTTTGGTGCATGTGGGGCTGCCTACCCTTGATCCCCACAAGGACGCAAGGTTAGGCGACCCTCAGTTGCCCACTGTGTGTGCTCCCGCTACGGCCCAGTGCCCCCCCCCCCCCCAAAATAGGCTCTAGGCTTAATGCGAACTAAACACACAGAAACAAAGTCTAAACGCAGCTGCACTTACGTCAGTGGAAACACTGAGCGCTGTGAGAGCCGGCCCACCAGAAGAAGGGGGTCGAGCGTGAGGCTGAGGGCCCGACCGACGGCGACGGGGGGCAGCCTGTGAGAGCCGGCCCACCAGAAGAAGGGGGTCGAGCGTGAGGCTGAGGGCCCGAACGACGGCGACAGGGGGGCAGCCTGTGAGAAAGAGCAGTCATGCCCGGAAGATCGGGTCACTACCAGGCATGGGCACCGGATAGCCCATCAGCGTGGGGCTGCTCCGCACGGCCTGAACACTGGCACCGCAACGCCTAGAGTTGCAGTTTCCAACCACACTCTCTGACTTTCACAGTCGATCGCTACAGTTCTACCGACACACCTCAGGTGTCATCGCCTCGCTCTTGGTTTGAATAAGATTGGAGACCACTGGCCTAGTGTGTCACATATAGGCCTGTCGCGATAATAATGTCGTCGTGCACAATATATATAGACATGACCTCGATCATTTTCTCTGACCTCAGAATCGGCATTTTAGCCAGTCATGCCGTCTCTGCCATCTCATCTGCTCTCTGTGACGCAAGGGCCCCGGGCGCAAGGGCCCTGGGTGCAATGCGATCCGCTGCCGGACCGGCCACAGTCCCCAACACTCACACTTTCGGTGCCGATGCACCAGGCAAAGCTGCTATTAGAACACACGTCTATGAAGTGTGGTACTGATGTTATAAGTATAAATATGAACGTCACAAACTAACCAGGTACCTACCATAAACAAGGCAGGGTTACAACTGCTTACAAAAAATTTCCATATGCTGAAATAAAATATAAAAAAGTACAAGTAAACAACTATAAATACTGGTTCCAAAACCAACGATGACAAGATAATAACAAACATGATATACTTCCCTTTACCATTTTTAAATGCCATTTTGCTGAAGTAATGATTCTGGTGGACCTGTTTACTGTCGGGCATCTCATAACCCTGAACGAGCTTGTATTGGCCAGCAGAGTTCAGCAACTGCAACTAGAAATGATTATTAAAACCTAAAACAAAATAAATAACTAAATTGATTTACATGATTAAAACAGAAACGAATGAAACCACACCTAAAACTAATCTCAAATGAAATCTAAAGACCAAAAAAATAAAAACATTGACACACTCAGAAACATACATGGGTATACGGCGTTGCAGTACAAACGCACCTTATTTTAGTTTGTACCCATCTGAGAGTCTTTATAATCTTGTAGCGAGGAATCATATACATTTGATATTCATGGACTTTGTTTATCAAGCTAGTATCGGGAAAATTCATTGTAGTATCTTAAAGCACTTACGTAAGTCGCTCTGGCTAAGGGCGTCTGCCAAATGATGTAAATGTAAATATAAACGCAAGTATTTCCAGACTTTCACATGCAACCCTTCTCCAAATATGCTAACAACTTTGATCAAGATTCTGATTACAGAGGCCAGAAAAATACATGTAACTATGTATGCGAAGGCAATATACATATCTTTCACAATCTACTGTCGGACTTCCTGTTACTTTTTCCCAGCTGATGCACAATCGAAGTTTGTTCCCATCACTGAACAGAGCTTCACAAATCTGGAATGACAGCACATTGCCTGTAATGGGGCAAATGACTCTCACCGCCAAATGTTTAATATATAATGCAAATTTTTAAACAAAGCCGTGTCTTATCCATTTGTGGTTGTGTGGTTTTTTTATCTTCATTTTTTGACATTACAGTTCTAATGTCTGAACATTCTTAAGAATTAAAACTTCACTGCTCTTTGAAAGGAGGCACTTCCTTTATAATGCTAATATATTATCATTATATCGGTGATCTTAACTTACAGATCAGTTCCAAATTACAACGCCATCGTTTATCGTTACTTCTGGGGAAATATATTCTCCGACAAAGCATTCATACTGACAGACCTAGCTGCATACACACATTAAATCATTTAGCAGATGTTTTGTCCTAAGTGACGCAAAGTGATCAGTCCCCGGAGCAACTGGGATTAAGGACCTCGCTCAGGGCCCCAACAGTGACATCACTCTGCCAGCCATGGGGACCGGTGATGTAATTATGAGTCAAGTCTACAGAACATCGCTAATGCTGAAAGGCAACACTGAAGATGCAAACAATGAACCTTACTGTACAACCTAAGAGTGACCATAATATCCCTCTTATATTTTATTCTATTCGATGAAATTAGCCAGCAACGGTCAGGACAAAGCACTAAAAGTGTGCGATTTCGGACACATCCCAGGAGCAGAGTTTTACATTGTCACCCGATTGGCCGAGAAAAGTCTCACGTGTTCATTCAAATCCCAGGCGGCATGATTCTGCTGGGGACTTCAGGGGGTGGCTCTGGACCTGCCTGAACGAAAATTCCGGGGATTCCTGGAACAGTGCAGGGTGGAAAAACGATGTCTCTCTCCCCCGCCCAAAAAGAGAGGGTCAGCTAGAAAGGTGCGTAACAGAGCGACCTGGTCCAGAACGTCCTGTCGTCCCGCCCAGTTTACCTCACCGCAGTAAAGCAGGGCCAAAGTCCATGTTTCCCATCAGGCAAGACATCCAGCTACCTAATGTTTATGCAGCATGTCCTCCATCAGTAGTCAGGCTTATCCATCAGTCTTATCTCACTCCCAGCATCATTACTGCCCTTTCATGTGCCCCGATAGCCTTATTTGGTATCGCGGCAGCCACACAAAGTACACAAATAATCAACAATTTTCTCAGCATGCGAGGGAGGCCAGGGCCTCCTTGTCAACATGTTGGGCTGAGCGGGGAGGAGATCGTCCTCAGGCGAAGAGGGCGGCTCCATCATTGGCAGGAAGGGAAGAGCAGTTGTACCACACAACACAGCAGTACTAAGCTCCCAGCATATGTGTACATACAACACATGTCAGACACGCAAGATAAGGGGACAGACATTACACCAGTACTGAGGAACAGTCTGCAAGGCCATTTAGCTACTGCTCACTGGATGCCATGACAACATCCAGGTGGTGCAGCATCTATAGGATTAGCTGAATCAAGCCCCCCCCACCAATCATCAACAACAAGATATGCCTATCAGTGTGTGGTCATCCATTATGTGACCTCCTCTGAAGCATTCCTACAAACTTTATCAAACTCCTGTTCTTGTTTCCTTCCTTAACCAGGGGGGCAAAAGGTCATGCAGAACCACAACTGATAAAAAATAAGAAAATCTGAAGCCTGAAGCCTTTAATCCCAGACCCTTCAGGGCCTGTGGGGAGGAAGGGGGTTGAGAAAGATCAAGGAAGAGAGGGAGAGGAAGGGGTTTTAAGGAAGCAGGCTGGGCTACAGTAACGTTTGAGTAGTCTGAAAAGGCTCTGTCAATATCCGCAACGGTGATCTTTACCATCACTCACATTTGAGTGGGACCCCTGCTGGTTATAAATGGTCAAAGCAGGGGGGACATATAGTGCAAGGCTCCAGAAACACCAAAGCCAACCCTAAACACCCCCCCTCCCACCAAAAGTGCTGTGGGTGGAGTGTTAGTACTGTAGGTCTCAACAGTCCAATTTATATTACTGTAATTGCTCCTCCCCTGTCATAGTCCACATGTGGCGTACACACCCCCCATGGCACTTCACACATACGGCGGCTCACGCATGCCGCTCGGGAAACACACTGCGGGCAGTAACAGGCAAGGGCGTGACCCTCTGCCAGCACGCACACGCTCACACGCACGTGGATTCAGCAGCCAGGCCTGCACATCACACACAGCACGGTGTCGGCAGGGCAGCCAGTGACGGCCGCGACCTGCCTTCCACGCGACGAAGATGCCACAGCAGGAGGGCTTGGGGGGGAAGTGCACGGTCTCACTTCACCTGGTGGGGCACCCCTGACTCAGCCAAACACCCTCGCCCCCGCAAGCTGGGTGGCTTTCCTGCAAAAACATAGCCCTGGGGGGGCTTAGTAGTGCAGGCTGAGGTGTTACTCACACGGCCCCCGAACCACCTCCCCCTTTCAGACCTGCTGCTACCTGAACATCTGTCTGCATGGCGCACAGGCCTGTCTGCTACTGTGCTACCGAGTGCCACGCCCTGCCCGTCCAGCTGCGGGCCTGCCGACACAAGCAGGGCCGCACGTAGCATTTTAAGCTATCATCCTATTAGTATTGCGACACCAGCTAGCCCATCCACCCATCCGTCCAACAACTTCCCACTATTGCCGGTCCTGAAGGGTCCTACATGTACAGTATATATGCTCTGGTGTGACTATTTCTTTTCCATACACCTGTGTGTACATGCATGCATATGCACACAAACATCCTAGATCACCTGAATGCATAAGGAAGAGCCCAGCGAGTGTGCAGGGAATGCAGCAGGAATGCGCGCCTGCTTGTGCAGTCCTGCATGATAAAGAGCTCTAATCATGCAGGAATGCATCAGTCTGGCTCTCAAGCCACGCCCTCCCAGGACACCAGGGTGGGGGTCCTGAATGGAGACCTGAAGGCAGAGCTCCGTGCCGGTGCCGTGCAAAAGGCCCAGTCAAGCCGAGTGAGGGAGATGGACCAAGGACAGGATTGTGGTTAAGACGTTGCCCCACTTCTCAGCTAGACTTTCCATCCATCCATCCATCCATCCATCCATATAGACTCTCATGCACTGAGATGTGGCTGTAAAGGGGAGAGCTTCTTATGCTCCAATGTCACCCCCCCATAAAAAAGGCCGACCATCCGCACACATGCGCTCTGGGGGCCGCTGGCACGACAGGAGACCATTGAGTGGAAAACACAGGCGGGAAACAAAGAGGCGCCGTACCTGAGTGGATGGCAACGGGCGTCAGCCTCTCCTGCATGCTGGAGCGCCCATGCACAGCGGGCAGACGGGGTCAGAGGAGCAGTGGCGTGAGCGGGGGCTGCGGTGCCGTCCCTCAGCAGAGCCGGCGGTGCCCCGGCCCCGTGCCCTTCCTGACAGCTCGCGCGCTCCTGGCCGCCTCCCTCAGCATTCCCCCTTTATCTGCAGTCCTGTCTTTCCTTTAGCCACAGAAACTAATCTGACTCTCCGCCTCCTCCCAACTGGGAGACCACAGGAGCCGCCGACATGGGCTCCGACCGCGGGCCCTCCCCCAGCGGGAACTCCCCCCGCCCGTGCCCTCCAGCCCTTCAGGAAGGCTACCCAGGAGCTGTGGGATTTTACCACATTCCAGGCTGAGCTCTCCCCTCCCCGAACAGTGACGACCTAGTCGCGGTTATGCAAGCCTTCTTTACCCACAGTCCCCAGGCGCCTGGCCCCGCCCATCCACCCTCGCCTAATCTTTTCTTAAATCTCACTCTCCGCCTCCCATGGCTTGCGCTAACACACAAACAGGCCATGACAGGCAGGTGGGCGTACAAATGTGCGCTCAAACCCTCTCAGATGCCCCCCCCCCCGGCCAAATTGCATGGAATCAGATGGGTTCTGCCACATCCCTCGGGGGTGAGAAACTCTGCTAGAAGTTTCTGCATGGGGAGTTGACGGACTGAGAAGGCTGCAGATTCCAGAACCGAGCAGAGCATGACATTAAGGCTCGGTTCCCTCATGGTGCAGTCAGCGGAACCTGCTGGAACGTGCCTGCCGCCTGGGGAGGGAACGGGAGCAAGAGGCGGCAGAGGAGGATGGAAAGCGGCTGCCATGCCCCCCCCCCCAGCCCCAGAGGTACACGCAGGCTCCGCCTCCCCTCGTCCGCCTGCTCCCCATGCCAGGCTCCGCCTCCCCTCGTCCGCCTGCTCCCCATACCAGGCTCCGCCTCCCCTCGTCCGCCTGCTCCCCATGCCAGGCTCTGCCTCCTCTCGTCCGCCTGCTCCCCATGCCAGGCTCTGCCTCCTCTCGTCCGCCTGCTCCCCATACCAGGCTCCGCCTCCCCTCGTCTGCCTGCTCCCCACGCCAGGCTCCGCCTCCCCTCGTCCGCCTGCTCCCCATACCAGGCTCCGCCTCCCCTCGTCTGCCTGCTCCCCACGCCAGGCTCCGCCTCCCCACGTCCGCCTGCACCCCAAACCAGCCTCCGCCGCCCCACG
>JABFDZ020000097.1:6316085-6333444 GCA_019775955.2 Pollimyrus isidori | reverse complement strand
CGCCAGGCTCCGCCTCCCCTCGTCCGCCTGCTCCCCATTCCAGGCTCCGCCTCCCCTCGTCTGCCTGCTCCCCATGCCAGGCTCCGCCTCCCCTCGTCTGCCTGCTCCCCATGCCAGGCTCCGCCACCACCCATCATCACTCCATCCCTACCTCCAAGCTCTTCTCACTCCCAGGTTCAACCTCCCATTTCTCCTATGCCAGAGCATGGACTCTGGACTGTGTGAGCCCAGCCTCTCCACCCCCGCAACCCCCCGCACCACTCACTCCTCCTTTAGGTCTTCACTTCATCAGAACATCCCCTGACCTTTCACCACCACCCTGCCCCCCCCATACATTCTGCTGGATGACTGCTGCCTCCACCTTAACTCCAACGCCTCATTGTGCCGTTTTCTCCATCACAAACCCAGTTCTGTAATTTGCATATTTATAGTCTCTGATACCACGATGACAAACGCATCTCATGTGGTCTCCAGCTCTACGACACACCCGCCTATCTAAACTTCACCTTTGCTCACGTCTGCTCTGTTCTCCACACCAAATACAAATAACAATCTCTCACACACACTGAGAAACCGGGGCACTATAAATGAGTCATAGTTACACAAAGTCTGCCAGATCATCTACTGAGGCCTATTTTTTATTTTTTGGTGTAAACCAAAGTCCACGATGTACACCTCACCATACTTGGCTAAACCGTTCTCAGACATACTAACCCTAAGCCACACAGCTCTAATTTACAAACAGTATTCCTTTATTATGCAAAGCGTTGGACGATTATGAAAGCGGCGTCAGACGATCACTGGAGCGTTTGGGGGTAAGAGCCTTGTTCAGGGGCTCGATGGTAACATCACTTGGATAAATCTGGAATTTGAACCAGTGACCTTCTGATCACAGGGACAGCACCCTAACTCTCTGAGCCACACACTACCTACATTATTTACTATTCTCTGGGCTTAGAAGGTTTCCCAATTGTTCGAGGGATGTAAGCAGAAATAGTTCTGGTTCCCTTGGGTTTTTCCCTGATGACCGCCACTGCACCAGGTCCATGCCACCTACACAGAGATGTTGCTTTGACAGCGTGGCCGAGACAACAATACGTCCAAATCCTGAGGTCAGTGTTCACACTTCCACAATTGTGCTGTGAGGTGCATACAAATTTCAGAGGAAAACTTTAAAATTCACCTAAAACTAAAGGTCATGATGTCGTAATGGTGGGAAAACAGGTCCAGTGATGTTTCACCGCAATGAATGAACAAAGTGGGCATTAATCATCAGGTAAAAAAAAAAAAAACTGTCCATTAACTGTCCCAGTGTATAAAGTTTCCAGAGAGATCTGCACTCAATGTAATAAGTAAAAGACCATGAAAACACAAAGGAGGGAGATCAAAGGAAATGAGAGACTGGAGAGGGGGGGGACAGAGAAAGAGAGAGTGAGGGTGGACATAGGCAGAGGGAAAAAAGGGGGGAGTAAGGATGATGGAGGACAGAACGAGAGAGGGGGATGGTGGGATGAGGAGGTACAAGGGGGCAGAGAGAGAAAAGGACAGAGACAGAGGGAGTACTGACCATTCTTCCTCTCCTGCAGGGGGAGCAGCAGAGCTGCGTTGGGCTGCAGCGAAAGCTCCTGCAGTTCATTGGCCACTGCTTCGCTCTGGGGGCTGGAGGCGGAGCCAGGCGCCACAGCGACCACCGCATCGCCGGGGATCCCCTCCGGCCCATTGGGTGGCTCCTGCGCCGCCAGGGCGAAGGGGCAGTCGATAGACACGCCTGGGGGTCGGGGGGCAGAAAGAAAGAACGACTCTAATTAAATAGAAATAAATATTGTCAAAGTGCACTATTCATAATAAAATAAACAGGCAACAGAAGGACTACAGACTACTGGGGGCACAGTGGTTTAGGGACCTGACTTGTCACTGGTTCTAAGAGGGAAGGAACAACCGCTGCTGATCACCAGAACATAAGCAGCAACTGGGGGCCTGTGCAGACAGCTTGGAAAAACCAGGTAAATCCATCCATGTCGCTTCCATAAACCAGTACAGGGTCTCGCGAGCCTGGAGTCCCAGAGGGGACACATGCTCGCTCTCCCGCTCTCACTCACTCACTCACACACACGCAGGAGTTTAACCCCTGCTGCCCTGTGGGGTCCGCGCCATCCTCAGACCCGCTGCACCACCATGTGATGAATAAGCATTACAGCTTTTTATTTATTTAGCTCTTGACTCTTATAGTCATGAACATTTTTTAAAGCAGAGTTAGCCAGTCCTCGGAGCAGCTGGGGCCTTGATCAGGAGGCCAATGGTGAAATTACTTTGCTGACCCTTGGATTTGAACCAACAACCTTCTGATCACAGGCACAGTATAAGCCATACACCATCCTAATATGGTAAGACACTGTTTTTGCATCACTGCTAACACATAACAAACCTGTATTCTAACATTGTCGGACGTTAATTCCAGTGATGAGTGACAGGGCCCACTGCAGATGGGGCAGAACCTCCCCCTCCAGCCAGGGGGCAAAATAGGACTGAGTCTTGCCCACCGACCCCCACATGCACATAAACACACGCATAAACACAGCATCCTGCCAGTCAAGTCAGCGCAGTGCGGCGTGTCCATAAAAGCTGACGCCCACGTGCCGACGCCCACGCGCTCTTAACGGGGTAACGGGGACACGCGGCTGCTAAGCGACCGGGCTGTTTCCATGACGACGCAGCCATAACTGAAGCAGACCCATGTCGAGCCCCGGCACACGGTTTAAATGGCACATGCGTGGCGAGTTACCGTCCGGCCCTGCCGCAGTGAGAAGCAAACCAAACCGATCACTCATCACCAGAGTACAGGACTCATTATCGCAGAGGGACCCAGATGAGTCTGTGGCTGCATGGGGGGGCTCGCCAGCCGGCCTGGAAAGCACCCACCCCTGCCCGAGGCACAGAGGCTCCCTGCTGGGACCAGTCATGGGCTGCCATCCGAGGGGGGGGGAAAATTGGACCCCTTAAGAGCATCAGCGAAGGAAAATCTAAGACCAGCAGCAGAAATAATGATCAGCTCCAAAGGTCTTCTTAGCTGGTGCTCAGTTTGTCAAAAACTGTTATGAGTATAGCTCTCTCCCGCCTGCTCAAGCATGGGACCAACGTTAGAGGCAATCAGAGGCCGGAGCAATAAAGTTATTGACCGATATAATAGCTCCCTCTATGCGGAACAGAACCTGCCTGGGTGCCACGCAGAGCCATGGGTGCAGCTCCCGAGCTGGGAAATCTGGCCTGACCGCTTGTGGGTAGGGCCGCCTGTGAGTGACACCCTGAGGCTGGCTTTCCATCTAGGCTGGGGCGACCACACAGGCTCGGGTGACACTCTGGGCCGCAGGACTAGGGTGCGCACTGACGCAGGCGGCCTGGGTGGGGCCCCATTCTCTAGCACTGACGTATTTCCTGGCTGGGAAAGCGCTCTCCTCAAGGCTGCCCCACTCTGAATGCACATCACAGACTACCCCCTTCTGCCTGCTCTCAGGATTCCCCCCCAGGACTGCTATCCCCCCCCTGTAAATACCCCGGAACACATTACGATATTCCTAACTGCCGAGTAACCAATTCGCTTAACACTATTCCCTCATTTCTCACCACATTACATTACCAGAGACGCCGCATGGAAACGGGAAGGACAAAACAGATGGAGTCACTTCTAGCCCCAAACCGCTGACTTCACCAGTCAATAAGGCAACTGGACTGAGAGGTCGCCTGTAACTGAACACAGGGCTCCGCCCACCCTCCAGGCCCCACCCCACAAACTCAATCGCACCTATCCAAAGTCTCCGCCCTTCTCCCACCATGAGTGACCTTCACCACAAAAATTTTCCCACAGTCATTTTTTTCTGTGTGGAAACGGAAGTGAAATCAGCACAGGGAGACAAAAAAATTGGAGGCCGGGTGAGGGGTTGGGGAGCGGGGGGGGGGGAGGTCTGCGACCAGGCCTCGAGAAAATGTCCCACAGGCAGCTGTCCTCAGACAGCATGATACCTCGCACGCATCACCCCAAAACCCTGCAACCAGGGGCTCCACTCAAAAGTGTAGTGACTGTTTGTGACCAACAGCCTGCCCCCACAAAAATGTATGATGATTAGTGGTTAAAATCTATGAAATTATCCTCATACCCCCAGGTATAAGAGGCTTGGCTCAAGCTGGGCAAACAGGATACTGGAGAAAATTTGTGGAGGAAAATGCCCCACGATTCTTAGAAAGCAGAGACGGCGGTCTTGCAGGCATTCTTTCCTGCGCGTCCCTGCATGCCTGGGCACATCGGCGGGTTGTGGTTTGTAACGGCTGGCTTGGGCCGCGGGAGGACTCCTTAAAAGTGCCTTATATTTACCCAGCTAACACGTTAGGCTATCAAGTCCAGCTGATACAGACTTCAGGCTGTGGAGAAATGCAGTTTTATCTTGTTATTGGAGACCCTAAGAGAGACACGGTGAAAGGTGACTGTTACCTGCATAATCCAACAAAGAGTCAATGGCTCAAGCAACAAAAAGAAACAGACCACTGATAGCAATGGAGAAGAACAAAGTGTAAGAACAATTTAAAAACATGACGCTATGCTACGAAGATGCTACGAAGGAGTGCAGATTCGAAACTCCACCCACAGGCCAAACCACACGTGCAGGAAGCACATCACTCCTGGGGGGTAGGAGGACTCCCATTCAGCCACACAGGGCTGCTTCCAAGTCAGTAAAATGCTGACCGTTAAAACCTTGAAGATTGTGGGGGGGAAAAAAAACACCTGATAGAAAACAGTTAAGTATACATATACGCTTCACTTATATATAACTGGTTATCATTCATATCTTTCATGTATCGGGACCTGACAGGACTGGTTTTAAAAAAAAATGTTAAGAAGGAAATAGCAGAACGTTGTGATGATGTGGTACATAAACCCCCACCCTACCCCACCCTAGCCCGAAGCCATACACTTTTCAGGCAAAAGAGAAATGTGTAAAATGGCAGGAGTTTAATATTATTGTTGTTATTATTATTGATAAAATAATAATAATAAATCGTTACATACAAATCACCTGTAAACACTCTAAAGACCCCAAATCCATGCAGACATCCTTGCACGACATTAAGAAGCAGTTTTCATGGGTGCAATTTTTCACAACGACATCCCTCCGAACTGGGACAGGCAGCAACCGCAAAGCAGCTCACGGCTTCCTCATTTCGGCCCCGCAGCATCACTCGGAATTCATCACAATACCCGTTTTCATGCCACCTAGGGGGACCCGTTGTATAAGCAAGCTCAGTGGGCTTTATTTTTTTTTGTCTTGCTTTGATTTTCAGAGAAACGCACCTTTCTGCAGGGGCTCCGGTCCCACACGCTCGACCACGCCGCTTAGCTACCGGGTTTTGAGTGCGAAGCTCGCGGTGGCCAACTGCAGCTGGCGAATCAAAATGTGAAAAATAAAAAGAAAAAATAAAACAGGGCTGGAGCTCATTTGAAAGGGGGGGGGCTTTTGAGCAAGTAGGTGTTTGTGTGAGAGGATTAAAAGACTGCGAGTGTGTGACGCCGGAACGGGGACGCGACCCAAATTTTTCACCCTCAGCGAAAACAGCTGCGAGCCAAACCAAACCAGTCAGCCCGGGTGTGACAAACCTAGGAGACCCCGGTTTTAATAACCCAGCCTGTCATTTGTCCTGTGGGTTCCCAGTTATTCATCACAGGCGGTTACACGGTCTGGGAACGAGTTGGTCACCCCTATTCCCCGGGTCGAGGTGAACCGACCGGTGCCTTCAACCGGATTAAACGAGCTGTCAAAGCGGCATGACAGAGAAACTCACCTGGACGCTTGGGCGGCGGCGGTCGCGGTATCCAGCACGCTGCCCCACGGCCGCTAATCAAACGCGGCGGCCGCTTTTTCTCTCTGCGGATATTAGTAGTTTTTTTTAAGCTACAGCCAGACATACGCCTCGCCGGGACCGCGAAAAACACATGCAAGCTGCCAGCAGCCGCTCAAAAAAACGGGGAAGGAAACGGTTACGGGCACGCGCATCCCATCCCGCTCCGCTGAATCACGAGCGTATCGGATCGATTAGATAGAAACTTCCACTGTTCTGTTAACGTGCTTTAACGTTCATTTCTCTGCATCAGCAACCCAGCAAAACTCGCTTCCGATGTCCAAAAAACTTCAGCCTGAAACCCCTCCCATTCCATTCCGCTCCGGCTTCTTCCGGCTGAATGTCGCTCGCCGACGATTGCGTTCTGCTTGATTGATGGAAATCTTGCCCAATCAGATTCCACCGTGATACATCCGGTCGCAACGGTCCAATAACAGTAAAAAATGATGTCAAGGTGTAAACCAATCAGTGTGTTGTGGTTTTATCGCCGATGGTACGTGCACCAGTTCTAAATTTTCGAACGGGGTCTTTTTGGTTCTGATTATTATGTAACGTTACAAAAGCAGTTTACGTGCGTAGTAAAATGACTGAAATCATAAGAAGGTATATGTTTTTATATCGAGCTAAAATTGCCCGCCATTACTCCCTACATCCACTCGAATCAACAGTTCTCACCTTTATGTGAAGCATAGATATTATTTTGAGCAGAACCTCCCCTAGTGGACAAAAAGCGTAGTGCTCGCTGCGGAGTGTATAACAACAGGCGATACTCAATAGTAGACTTGTAGGTGACGGACCCGGCCAAATATACCGAAGTTTTAAAATGGATGCATGTGAGTTACCAGTTCACATCACGTTGGTTATTTTGTTGGTTTCGTAAGCCTTACGTGGTGACTCTACCTATTATCATGTCACCCGATGGTTTTGAATCTCATTTCTCACATCGCTTCCTTAGTAGACACTTTCGTACAGTGTAGTCTGAAGCTAAACCAAATGCATTATTGCGACAATACATCATGCCCATTGTGCTGCCCGGGAGTAACATGTGTAGATTATTTCTGGCACATACGAGTTTATGTCAGGTTGTTGTAGCTGTACATGTGATATAAATCTCGATTGTAAATTGGATCGCAGTATACCGTTTCTTATTTTCTCCATTTTGGATTATATTGATGGGGTGACCTAAATCCGTCCTCTCGTGACAAAGACTGACTCAATATGCGTACAATTTTCCACCTTCGTCATATCCTCTCTCCCCATGTATAATTCTCAGTATATGTTATATAGAGCAAAGCCCATTTGAAAGCAAGTTGTCTGGCAGTACTGTCATTTTGTTGTGATGTGAATCTATAATTCATTTCGCAGTCATTTGCGTAGCAAGTTATGGGAAAATTCCTTCCAGAAAGTTATTTACTTAATTATGTATGGCTTGTGTATTACTGGGGGAAAAACCCATCAGCGATTAATATTGGCTGTAAAGGGGCTGGGGGGGGAGGATGATTCCAAGGGCCCCTGAGTGATGGGCCCTAAAAAACTTGAAAAATAACTCAATTGATCTGTACTGGAGGGAACAATATGATACACTCTAATGGGGCCCAAATCTAATCTTGCTGTTAAGTTGCAGCTTTAAAATACAGTGTGTGTAAGTTGATTCTAGAAGTTGTACTAGGTCTCTTAATTACTCCACAGACATGTTGAAAAGTTTAACAAGTTTAAATGTACATACTGTATACAGACTCAGCACTCCTACAGACCACATCCTATCTTATAGAACAAACATGTATCAGTAAGAACTGAAGGAAATTTAAAAAGTGTACCCCGGCTAAACAAATCCTGTATTTCTGTTGCTGTCTTTTGAAGGCTGGTCACCTCACATTTACAGGTACCTTTCATCTTCAGCATAACCAGTTACGATTCCAAAATGGCCAAGTTAACGTGTTCTATCAGCAATAAGTCTGACACAACTGCGACTTTAAGTATATTCAGACATTTCTTTAAAGTAGTGTATTCTTGGGACCGTAAATGCATGCAGTTATAGAATCAACTAATACTTCAACGCTGTGATTAATACAGTATACCCAAATTACCTTTGAACTATGTCAGCTTGTGTTTCATTATGTAAACAACAGTGTGAGAAGTGGAGGAAATTGAAAAACATGACTTCAGCTTGAGAAGAAAAATAATACAAATTGCACATCAGCCTCCTTTGACTGAAGGGATTTGTATATTTCCATTATTCCCAAGCATTATAACAGAATAAAGGGAACTGTGTGGGGGCCAGCCTCCTTGTAACAGGAGGCAGGACACAAGACACGTCTTCCCTGATAGAAAGCTATACCAGCCTATATGTCACCTTTGTTGCCATAGAAATGTGACTCCTGTCACAAACTGATTATAAGGCTTATGAGGCCTGACTGTGAGGTACCCCTAGAAAAAAGAACTATGACATGGAGATCCATACCCACCACTACAAAGCCACAGGACATCTGTAGCTCTCTAGGTATCTTACCTAAGTAACATAATATCAGGAGGAGCCATACTCTTAGCCACAGAACATCTGTAGGAACTACACCCAAGGCAAAGAAGATCTGTAGGGACCACACTGTTAGTCACAGAACATCTGGAGGAACCATACCGTAAGCAGCCAAACATCTGTAGGAGCTACACCCAAGGCAAAGAAGATCTGTAGGGGCCATACTGTTAGTCACAGAACATCTGTAGGAACTACACCCAAGGCAAAGAAGATCTGTAGGGGCCATACTGTTAGTCACAGAACATCTGGAGGAACCAAATCTAAGTCACAGAACATCTGGAGGAACCAAATCTAAGTCACAGAACATCTGTAGGAACCATATCTAAGGCACGGAACATCACAAGTCACACCTCTGCACTCTGCCCAGTGTGGGTCTATCATGGCTTGTCAGCTAGCCTCTGCAGGAGGGCAATGATTGTATCCTGCTTAGAGGACACCAGGTCCAGAGCAGCAGCCATGCGGCCCAGCGCGTCGGCCATCCTGGCCTCCCTCTTCTCCCGCCTCCTCTCCCGCGCCTCCGCCCTGCGCTGCTGCTCCTCCTCCAGCTGGCCCTGCTCCTTCTGGGCGGACAGGAAATTCTTCAGCAGGATGGTTCGATTTCCCGCCTGCCCATGCTGCTGGGACAGGAAGCATGCGGCCGCCGCGGAGGAGGAGGCCCCGCCCCTCAGCCTGGGCCGTGCGCGGGAACGGCAGGGTCCCGCCGCGAGCTGGGGCTGCAGGGCGTCGGCATTGCCCGGCGGTCTGGTGGCACCATTGTGAGTCGCCGGCTGCAGCTGCGACGGCACATGGGCGCAGGTGCCGATCAGCCCCCCAGGGAACAGGTTGGGCTTGTTGGCCATGTTGCTGCATGAGGAGAGTTCGGTGCTGCCAGTGGCCTTGGCAACAGTTGCCATGTCGACCAGCGTCACCGAGGCAGGGGCACTGCCGTGGGCACCGATGGTCTTCCCCAGCATGGCGTCCATCAACTGTTCAGGGGGAAAGAGATGGAGAGATGTGTTGAAGTAAGAGAAGGAAGTGACAGGGAAACACAACATCATATAACTTTTAGAGGCCTTGCAGGTAATCATGCTCCGTGGGATTTGAATAGCATGACTAACCCTAACTACTGATCCTAAATCAGTGCGGCTGTTCCACAGCACTCTGCATGCCACATTCGTGATAACCAAAACTTGTAGCCTTTTTAATCCTTGGCATGCTTTTTCCAAATCTGGGCAAGCCAGGAATCCCGGTTCTGGTTCTGTTAATTGCCAAACATGAACAAACAGAAGGGCACAAACAGCGCCAATGAGATCTACAGAGATAGCCCTAATTAAGGACAAAACCCTGCGGCCCATGACATCACTAACTTTCACAGTACTCATACACAAAACACTACTGTTCATTAAACTGTGTCTGCAAATAGTTCACGGCGAATAAAAAGATCTAACTAGAACAGCCTACGAACTGCTGAGGATTCTGGGAACTGTAATAGCTGCATGCTACAGCAGCCAGTTCAATCCTCAGGTTATGGTACTTCACCAAGTCCATCTAGGCTTGTCCTTTTTTTATGGTATACGTACATTTACCGACAATAACTTCTATTTATTTAAACCATGAGAACTTCTGCATCGCTGTGTTTTCCGTTAAGTTCCTTAGGTAATACTGGAATACACACAGCAGCACTGAGTATAGGGAGTTGCTTTTCAGAACATTCTAGATCCTTCTCACAGCGCCCCCTCATGCTTACAGCCGTGTTTCCAACTCCGATCCTGCAGGCCCCCAGCCCTGCACACCTTAGCTCTCTCCCTGTTCCACCGCACACCCAAAAGTGTGCAGGGTTAGGGTTCTCCAGGACCGGAGTTGGAGACCCCTGGCCCAGACGCGGGAGCCCCCTGCTGGCCGCACCTCGTAATACTCCCAGGAGGTCTTGGCCTGGCCTGTCTCGCGGCTCCTGTCCTTGACGCGCTTGTAGGTGACGATGAGGTTGTTCCACTTGCGGCGGATCCTCTCTACGGGCAGGCAGTGGCCCTGGGCCTCCAGCTCCTGCTGGACGCTGTGGAAGAGGCGGGCGCGCTCCCGCGAGCCGTACATCTCCAGCCGCCGGCCCACGGCCTCGATCAGGCGCACGATGGCCGGGTGCGTGAACTCGGCGGCGGGCAGCATCTCCACCGCCGGCGGCTGCAGGATGAACCGCGGGCTCATCTCACCGTCGCTGGCTGACAGGCTGTGCATCTCTGCCGGGGCTGGAGAGGCAAGGAGCCACGTCACTCCGCCGTAGACCTCTCCGGCGGCGTGACCTACTGCAGCCTCGGCGATGCCGTAGCCCACGTGACGGGCATCGCCACAAGTCTCTCCATACCGATCACAGACCACCCGGAGCTTGCAGTTTCACGTATACCACTAATCACAAAATCACCCTCTTTGAAATGTGCATAACCCTGAAATTTAGCCTTCAGGGACAGAGTATATATCTGTGGGTTCGGGTATTATGTCTGCGATCAAAAGGTTGCTGGTTCAAATCCCAGTGTCAATGGAGTGATGTCACCGTTAGATCTTCATGTGATGCTATAAACTGTCAAGCGCTCCAGGTACTGGCTGACGCTGCTGTCTCCAAAAATGCATGTCACTTTCGCTAGAAGTAACCGCTAAAAAAGGTAAGAGTAACGTTATACTGATGATTAACTTCCTTTAAAGGTTAAACAGCAGGACCCCAGAAATAGGAATAGGTCATTCTTCAGAGTATTAATCATCAGATACTGGAGTTTGGAATGTTTAGTGGAAACGGGTGCAGAGGGTTGTATCTTAGGACACATCAACCCATCCAGCACCTGCAGCCGCCACCCAGGCAGCGCAGGCCGGTGGAGCCGACTGGAACGATCTTGGGGCTGGTTCTGGTCGGCCACCAAGCTGGTGAGGATTAGCCTGTTAAAAAACAGCGATGCTGGGATCCCGCATCGAATATATACATACGACCGGCATCAGCCTGCAGTGAAAGCGTCTAATTGCGGTTTCACTGCTGTACAACTGCACCGACAAATGTCAAACTTAAACTCAAACAAGTTATTGCAATAACGTACTCTTTGAGTTGAATATGTGTGTTACTACTGGTCACTACTAGGCCTACTGTTACTCCTTCTAATAATAACAATAGGCACTGCTGCCTCCCACCTTAAAGGTAGGAGGAAATCAAATCCTGCCCTGGCGTATGCGAAGCTTGTGTGGTAAATGGTAAATGGACTGCATTTATATAGCACTTTTCTACAAAAAAAGTAGAAATTTATAAATTTTACAATTTATGCCTCACATTCACCCATCCACACACCAGTGGCAGAGGCTGCCATGCAAGGTGCCAACCTGCACACCGGGAGCAATTTGGGGTTCAGTGTCTTGCTCAAGGACACTTTGATGGGGTCGGGAGTAAGCAGGGCTCGAACCCTCTGGTTGCCGAACGATAGCACTGCCTTCTGCGCCACCAACTTGTGTTCTCCACATGTTCCAGAAATTTCCACCAACAGTCCAAAGACATCAGTTAACTGACCTGATTTCTTTAAAGTGCCCTCAGAGTGTAAGAGTGTGTTCTGGTAGTCCTTACATCCGCAGACTTACTGAGGCTGTACTTACACTGTCTGACAGCTGACATGGACTGGCATCACATCGATGGAGGTGAGAAATGCTTAAGGTTCAGTTGCCTGTGAGCTCATGTAGTTGTATCATTTTGTGTATATAAGGTAATTAATCTTAATTAATAAACAAAGTAAACTCACAGGTAAATCAAACGAAATCCGGCCTGTGAGCATGTTTTCTAATATAGTGCATTTAAATTCAACGCGTCATCTCTCTTTGATACAAAGAAAACAGCGATATATATGTCTGCAGACAGGAGAGTGTCGCGCAAGCGGCGTGCGGCGGCGGCGCGACTCACGCAGGAGGACGGGGCACTGATTCGCCAGCTGCCTGTCCTTAGGACGCGCCGCTCCTCCGGGAACAGACTGACCGCACTGTGCTGAAAGCTCGCAGTCTTTGCCACACAGCGGGGATACCTTGACGTCCAGGGAGAATTCAGTCCCCGAGCTATCGTCCACTCCTTTAAAACTCTACATTTACACTAAATATCTATATAAACGTGAGAAGCTTGAGAACAGATGACACATGATATTCGCCGAAAACGTTATTACAAATTTTCATTCCAGCCACCACATTCACCCAAAAGCTATTGTGGTATCGGTTCATCCAGCTAGTTTTGCAAGTTTTAGAAAAAAAATATATCTTCAGGCGCTGAAACCTCTTTTTTAATGCATTGCACCAGGACACAAACATGAAAATAGAATGTTATTTTCAGGAATGAGATTGCCAGGGGTGTTTTTGTGGTGTTATTCGTTTGCTGAATGTAATGGAGCTTAGCAGTCCGGGTTGCGGAGCTGGATAATGGCTGCGCTCCTTGGGCAGTGTGTCTGCGCAACTCTGCTGCGCAATTCTGGGTAGGGATTCGCTGCAGTTCTCGGGGTTGTCGTAATGCGCAGGACCTGCACAGACGCAGCCGCATCGCGCAGACAGTTGCGCCGCTCACATTCTGTTTAGCCGAAGGAAAGACCTAAGTGTAATTTGCGATTTGTATAGGAAACCTCACTTTTCACACGGTAAAATGGTGTCATTGGCTTGAATTCCTTATACGTGAATAATTAGCATGCTCCATCCATCCCTCCATCCACCCAGCCATTTTCTGTAACCGCTTGTCTTATTCAGGGACGTCGGGGAACAACCCAGGTTGACGCGCCAACCCATGGCAGCCATGGTAATTTTATAAAAACCAAAATGTACATTAAATAAATGCAATTATGTTTGTTCTTTAAAACAACAATAGCAGTGGCGGTTCTTGACCAAAATCACCAGGGGGGCCGAGGTGGGGCCAGTGTGTTTTTAAGGGGGGCACATTTATAACCATAATGGCAAAACGGGTCATTAGTTTATTTTTTACGTTTTATTCTATATTTACAGTTATGATTTACATAAAACACGTCGCGTAGGCTACTCGCGTCAGTTCCGTTTTTCAAACGAGCGCATGTCGCGGTTAGAAATTAATAATTTAAATCATTGGCTGATCGGTGCAGGGGGCATAACAGGGGCCAAGAGCAATTCTACAGGGGCCCTGGCCCACCCTGGACCCCGTCTAGAACCGCGAATGAACAATAGGACATTTTAATTATAAAACATAAACTGTGAGATAACCTGGGTTTTCAGTAGTGCTAGGTGTGTGCCAGGTCGCAGTACCAGCGCCTCTTTGCTGTGCTCTTCAGAGTACTGGCACCTCACAGCATGTGCTGGTACTGAATAACAAGGCACGAGTACCGGCAACCAGTACTTAGGCCTAATAAAAAGGTGAGTACCAGCACCCGGTACTGAATAACAAGGCGAGTACAGTCACCTAGTACTGAATAATAAGGTGAGTACCAGCAAACTATTTTCCCTATGTAAAGAACGGTGTGAGTAAATGGTACAGCACCATATCGGCATCTAGCCAATTGTCGCTCTGTCCTTAGGCCTTCTCAAACCTGCAACTGTCACATCTGCTTTGTTCTCCAAGCATCCAGTACAATTCCAACAAAGCAACAGAAGACCTTTGTCGCTTGTATAGCCCCCCTGCATCTGCAGGTATACCGGTTTTGTCAGTTACTAGTTAGAAAACGGAAGCTATGACACTTTTCTATGTTTGTTTTGCTATTAAAAATATAGGAACCCCGACGAGGGTGTTGGCTATAAAGTCAATTGTAAAATTATTAGGCACTGTAGTTTCTAACTAATCTTGTGGCATAATATCGAAAAGCTATAATATGAAATTAGCAATAAACAGATCCAAAGCACTAGTTCTAGAAGTATGCATACCTTGGCTGTGGTTAACGATTTTTGTTTTGTTCATTATGTACGTTTTATTTAAATGTCGAATGTACAAAACCAGATCCATGTTAATATTCAGCCAGGCAAGTAGGCCTATATGAAGACCAATAGTTTATAGAAGTGATTATTGATCCGTAATGTTTTCGTCAAGGATCATCATGGTTGGACCAAACCAAAAAGCAATACAACCTGATATTGATCACTAAATATTACACAATAACGAAACACGAAAGTTTGACTTTTAATCGTAAACACATTGATTAAATCATAACGCAACAGTTTTGCTATTTAATCTCGCCTGAATTAATTTGCTTGAAAAATTTCGACCACAGCATGCATTTTCTGTTTTCTACCGCGATGGGTCACTGTAAATCATGAATTAGTATGTCATTGTATCTGTTAAAAACGCTCCCTTTCATTTGTATACTAGAGGATATAGGCCTAATTATAAAATAACCAGACAGTTATATTAATAACTGAGAAAATGACTCATCTTTGACAGGAGTTCCTTTGCACAGATATATTCGTATTGCATCGTCTTCTATACATCACTATAATTAATGCAGTGAGTTATTCGCTAAGAAGAAAGGTATAGTCATATATTTACTATGACCTGACTCCCAGCGTACGTAAGTAAAATACAAAAGTTATGACAAAACGTTTAAGTGAATCACGATGCAATATGACGATGCAATGGGGGAAAATCGCCTGTAGATTTTCTATCCACCCAACACATATTTTTGCATTTATCCCGACTTTACTGCAGCATTTATAATAAATTAATTTAATGAGTAGACATATTTCTAGTTCACACAGAATTGTATAACTATTCTCTACAAATAACATTCTGGTGTTTTTTTTTACCATATTCAGACTGAGATGTATTATAGGTTACGCACGCAATAATATCCGCTACATCAGTTTAAAGCTCAACAAGACACCTGCAACCTATGTCCATGTCGTGCATACACATTAGATTTACATATTTTCCTATATGTCCCGTTCGTACACAATATAAAACATTTTAAAAATATATAGTTATGTATAATTTCATTACTTTGTTTTTTAACGCGCCGTTGAGCTACATTCCTCCATGTTGTCAAGTTATCGGAAGGCTGCTAAGGTAGTTATGACCTCTGTGTTATATTTTAAATTAAAAACAGACAAAAAACGAACTTCTAGAAAAATGTCTAATTGTATATGCATCTGAGTGAACTATTGAAAGTACTATATTACAGTACTGTAATATTATTTATTGTAAAAAAAATATGGTGTTTTACCACACATATACAAGAATATAATATAGTATATCTGTTACTGTGATTAAATTTGCAGTAACAACACTGTGAAATGTATTACAGCGACTTACTAGCTAATTGCTGCTATCCAGTTACTGTAGATTTTACAGTATTCTTTTTACAGTGTTTGTACCATGAAGTGCATGCAGAGTGGAGCTGCGGCAGGTTAGCACATTATTTTTGTATGGCGCTGGATACACAGTTCATAGAACTGTTAATGTTGCACCAACCAAGCTCCTAACGTGTATCGACGACACTGTGTTCGGGCTTGTTGGTATATGTACACAGCGTGTTTTTATAGCTGAAGAAATTAATTAGCCTACCGTAACTGTTATTCGTAATCTAATGTGTCTCATTTTAATTGGAGATGGTAAGGATCAATTTGCAGGTAGCTTGGTTATACATCCACCAATTTTTTGTAACCACTTGTTCTATTCGAGGTCGCAGGGGTCCGTTATGGCTAATATACCACGATCAGTAATCCTTTCAACTGTGTTGAAGTCAATCATAGATTGTGATCTTATTAACAAGTGCTGCTGGCACCTGTCTGTGGTTTACCAGACATGTTGCGTTATAGCTGCAGTCGAATATTTAGACTCATTAGTCATCAAATGCAACCTTGTCAACATCCAAACATTTCACCTCTTAGCCCTCACGGAAGCCTCTTCATGCGAGGGGACAGGATAGCCATCTCTGTGAAATCTGACTCAAACACCCCTCCCCTGTTTGAAAGTACGGGAGCCTGTCTGTTCAGTGTACTTGTGGAGTTACGCAACACAAAGGCATTTTCACACCCCTAGGCTGATAGACACTAACAGACTGTCCCAACTGATGCAAATGGACTCTGCGCTTCATCCAGATGGATGTTGCGTTACATTTATTTCTCTGTCGGGTGCTTTTTGTTAAAGTGACATACAACCGAGGAAAGCTTGGGGTCAGAGAACATGGTCAGCCAGCATCCAACACCGCGGTAGCAGCTGGAGTTAAGACTTTAGCCCATTAGCCGAACAATGATATGGCTGTTTATCCAGCCACGGGATTTGAACCCACAACCTACTGGATACGGATGGAAAATCTCTGTTCTAGGGATTTATGCACCTCCCCTTTACAAACATTACAGGGTTATGTAACAAACAGTCATACGGACTGTTCGGCAGGCGAATACCTACTGAGGTGTGGGGATGGATGGCAGTGAATACATCCCACGGCGTTTCTCAATGGCGGCTTCGTTTTCGGGGCGCTTGACATCCCATTTTCACAGCGGTTTGTATCCACACAAGCAATGGTGTGTTCATACCCAGGGGCAGGGCTGGTGAGGACAGCCGTATGGTATTAGGAAAAAGGGAAGGATGGAAGAAGTGGTTTAGTCCTCAGTGTTCTGTTTAAATCAGGGCTCTTCAACTCTGGACCTCGATTCCAAATCCAGGCCGTGTTTTCAGTTCTCCCAGGTAGTTGTTTTAATAATCACTGATTCTGATTGGTCAGAGGCTTCGCACCTGACTGATAGGTAAAGGAAGGCTGGAAACCCAGCAGGGCTCGGACCTCGAGGAACTCTGGTTTAAATGAACAGCACCAATACATTGTATATGCGTGGCATTGATCATTTTATGCAGCAAAATTTAGAGGCGTACATCTAACTGAGAGACTGGAGGTCAGATATCGAGTGTTCGTTTGAGTCCTGTCAATTTTGCATTTTATCAGTGTTGGGCATTTCAGGTCCAGAAGCTACAAATCCAGACCATGATTTTGTTTCTACCCAGCAGCTGAATAC
>JABFDZ020000097.1:6304534-6315985 GCA_019775955.2 Pollimyrus isidori | reverse complement strand
CCATGATTTTGTTTCTACCCAGCAGCTGAATACTCTGTGACCATGACTCCTTATGCTGAACTGGTTGGTAAAAACAACATCCTGGTCTGGATTTGTAGCTTGTGAACCTGAAATGCCCAACACTGCATTTTATTTAGCAGACGCCATTATCCAAACTGATGAACCAATGAGAAAGCGGGGGTCGGACCGTCCCCAGAGCCGCTGAGAGTTAAAGGCCTTGCGCATTCACTCTTGCCGACCTTGGGATATAAAAGAGGCGCAATGACACCCTAACAGCCCCGCCTGGCCTGTGCTGCTCAGCTGACTCCGCTGCAGGAAGAACATAAGCGCCTTGAACCAACAACAGCGTGGTGCAGATTATCTGCGAGTACACCAGAGCCTCACTGAGCCCCCACTCTACCCTCTGCCCTGGTTTGCTGTATTTCAGGGGTGCGTACAAGGGCGGGCCTTAGGGGCAGCAGCCCTGCTGAAAGCTGATTGGCCACCTAAGTACTCCCTCCCCTGTCACTCACCAGTTCAAAACACATCATTGGCTAATGACAAGGATGGCTCGTAGAAAGATGCTGTATGCGAGGTTCAATGATATCCAGGTCAGATCCCTCTCTATCGAGTGTCATGTTTATGAGCAGTTGTCAGGAATGGAGGGGGAACTGGGGTGGGCTGCTGAAATAACGCAGGGGCACTGCAGCAGTGGCGGCACACACCGCGACGCGGGGGTTAGCGGGTCGCTCCGTCTTCATTCGCCGTCACGAGCGCGGCTTGCAGAGGGACGCTTCATGCTGGGAGAGCCAGACTTTGACAGGCAGCCACAATGCAGCGAAATGACTAATTCACATTTTCACAGTAAGCCAGCACGCCCCCACAAACGCAGAGTAGAAAACAGACTTCATGTCGCATGTATAGATATATATATATATTTTTTTTTCCACCTTATCTGCTTCACCCCGCGTTGCTGTGAAAAATCTCAAAATCCCTGCGATGGATTAGCATCCCCCGCCCCCCCCCAGTGTCTCCTGCCCTGTGCATCCTGGGAAAGAATCCAAGCTCACACTTATCCTGTACTGCAGTGTTTCCCAACCTGGTCCTCTGGATCCCTCAGTCGGTCCATGTTTTTGCTCCCTCCGAGCTCCCGGTAGGGAGCAAAAATGGGGATCATCTATGGGTCCCTGAGGACCGGACTGGGAAACGCTGCTGTACTGGGTGAGTGCTAAGGGAAGATGGATGGCTCCCCTACTTTCTGTGGTATTCCGGTGCCTCGCCCGGACAGAACTCCCTATATAAGCACCAACAGATTTCCATGGAGTCTCATAAATCAGTCACACATGCTCACCAGGTGGAATACAATGCTGGTTTGGGGAGAACTTAAATCTCTCGAAAATATGCTACGTTAGAAATACCCAATGGTGCAGATCTCATGAAAAATTCATTACCCTCCCTATTCTGTTTTTTCTTTAAACCCCCCTACTTCTGTTCCATTGCCTGTGCCCACCCCAGTCTCCAGTCCACTCTAGCATCTATTTATCTATTTCATTCCCTGTCCCCCCCCCCAATAATCCCACTCCCTTTGACCCTCATCGTTCCCTCTCATCCGCATCATAATGTCCACCATTAGCTGCTCTGAGTCACAACTTCATTTCAGCGGCACCTAACATGAAACTCTTATGCAAACGGGCGCATTCATGTCGGGGCCAAGCCCAAGTCGACGGCAGCCAGCAGGGTGTGCGTTGCTAAGGAACAGCAACCAGTTTAGGGGAAAAAAAAAGTACTTTTGGTTGTATATATGAATACACTCTCACTATCCGTCTGGAGCATGTAGCGGAAATTTGTTTCTGATACAGAAGCATATCCCAGGTTGGGGTAACTGTTGCCATAACATAGTCACCAGAAGTCAGATTGTGTGTCTACGAAGCTGAGAAGTAGTTCAGGGGACCAGATCGGTGTTTGTTTCCACAAACAGACAGCCCGAAGAGACATGTTTGTGTTTCTAAACTGAAAAGGCACATGCACACTGCTCGGGATTTAACTCCGGCTAGTGTTAAATACTTTATGGTCACGGGGGTACGGCAGAAGCACATGCAAGTACACAATGTGCAGGAAAACAGTCAGCGGCCGTCAGGTGAAATATTCCGGAAGGAAACCAATGGAACAGGATTCCTACTGTTCCCAGGGAAGTTGATAAATGTTTGTGGATATGCAGTAGCATCAAACACGAGCAAATAGAATGCCCTGCATCACAATCTATGCCCCCCCCATCTTAATACATTGGTATTCTCTGCTCCTTCCTTGAGCAACAGCTTGGGCAGCGAACTTCGGCCTAATCTCCCTCAGTCCCCCAAGCGCCAGTCCGTCTCAGGGAGCGAGGAAGAGCTACGGGAGAACAGGAGGGGGCGGGTGACAAGGGTACAGATGCCAGCGATGCCAACCAGGCCCCTGTGCCAGTTTCAGGGTTAGACGACCGGGAAAGGAAAATGGAGCTGCGATTGACTCCTTAGGTGAAATTGGGCACCCCTCCTGAACCGCTAGCACCGCTTAGCCGCGCGCGCTACATCACCCACTGCCCTGCAGCGTCTTCCACTTCCAGCATTCGCCCCACACCGGATAACAGCATTAACTAAGTGTGAATATGAGCATAGGGGAGTTTTACTCTCTCGGGGAGTCTCCTAAAGTCTACAACAGTCTGGCTAAAAGTCACAGTGCCTGTTTATTTCACTAAGTGAGCAGCTATGCAGTGGGCCAGGATGTGGCACCTGAGAGCAGAAGGTGACAGACCCCAGCGGGATGTCACTGTCGGGCCCCTCCTAAGGGCCCCGGTCCCAGGTGCTCCAGAGACAGTTTGACCCTGCTTTCTCAGCTGTGCGTCACTTTGGACGAAAGTCTCTGCTAAATAAATACGTAGGTTTCCACAATAAATTAACATTTTTAAACATCCACCAACCTTTTTTTTTCCCATTGTTTTTGCAGCCCATGTTTTCTTGTCAATAACCTTCCACACGGAATAAAAAGCAGTGTGGACAGAAATAACATCTTTGTCCTCTCAGTTGACAATTTCCAAGCGAAAGATTTCACGCTGTACATTGCGTAACAGTGACACTAACTAAATTAACTGCCGAGTCACCCAGTTCTCCTGTCGAATTTGGATTTTATTACGCAATTAAACTAGGTCACCTATACTCGCGTTGCACACATTTTTAACACCGAAAAAAAAAAAAATTTCATTAATAACCATAACAACAATTATTTTCTCAATAATACAAATACCACCCGTAAAACATTTTATGACAAAAACCTTATTTTCAGATTTTAAAATTTGGCTAACGTTGCAGAGATATTCCTTCAAGTTATAGTGACTGAGCCCTTGTGATGCGTCGGAACGATCCACCATCACCATCGGCACTTCAATATTCAGCGTGAGGACGTGTTATACAAAAATCAGTTTCAAGTCTTTACAGTTGCAAACTATTTACACAATGAACAGTAGAATTACAAAATACTTATACTAGTGTAGTTAAAAAAGGACTTACGAGACAGACAGAGGGGGAGGGAAGAACAGGGATGTGAGTGTTTTGCTGACAGATGGCCAGACGGCTCATAGAGATAAACATTTTTTTCCCCTCCCAGAAAGTGAGAGGAAATGTGAGGTGAATTTCTAAAATGGCGCGTAAGTGGAAAGACGGAAGGCCAACAGGAGAGAGCGGCGAGGACTCAGACGCAGTTTCTCTGAGAGCAAGTCTGCAGCAAGAGACACGGGATATGAGGCATTTCTGCAAAACAAGCCTGATCTGATCGAACACAGACAGGCAGGTCAGAGCAGGACATAACGGTATAGAGAGGCTGGAATTGAGGAGCAGTGAGCAGAGGCCCGCACACCTACACTGACTGACTGACAGACACACAGACCAACACAGGTCAGCAGAAGACCTTGCTTGCGAGTACGCACAGACACACGCACAGGCACACACGCACAGGCACACGCTCAGGCACACGCTCAGGCACACGCTCAGGCACACGCTCAGGCACACACGCTCAGGCACACACGCTCAGGCACACGCACAGACACACATGCACGCACAGACACGCACACAGGCACACACGCACAGGCACACGCACAGACACACACGCACGCACACACACGCTCACACACAGACACACGCGCACAGACGCACACGCAGAGATACACACGCGTACACGCACACGTGCACAGACGCACACGCACAGATCCACTACACACGCACACGCACACACACCTTGCTAGGAGCACTTCCACACACACACTGCTAGGCTGCCCCCGAAGAACATGTACAGCAGATTCTTGACTTCGTGCGTGATCTCGAACCCGAAGCCCTCTCCGATCACCACGTGCCACGAGCTTCCGAACTTCTTATCCATCGACTCCTTGATCATCTTCGCTGCGCTCTGGGGAGGAGGAAGGGAAGGGCGGCGGGTCACGCTCGGGGTGACAATCCTACACAGCCATTTATAAAGCCGTCCTTGACCCACAGACCGTTTGTACAGCACCCTCACATTCGATGTTCTTTACCGTCATCTCCCCATATGTCAAACTATACACCCATGCACACAAACATCTGTGCATCGGGCCCCATAAGGCCACCGTGAGATATCAGTCCTCCGGGAGCCAGGTGTGCCACTTGGGGTTAGCTGAAGATAAATCAAATTACAAAAATCACACATTCCACATACAAGCAGTAAAAATATTTAGAATAAACGAGTAATGTGGTACCCTTGTATTTATGCATACCGCAGCCATACAGATTCGATACACATATAAATGTATTCATTGTGAAACTAAAACTTTCTGATGTCCTGTTGGGTACTTACTAAGGGGGGAAAGCTACAAGCATTTTAGCAATAATGACTGAAATGTGTGAACTTTTCCTACACGCATTTCATTCACTCCAAAGGCACTCTCATCCTAAGCAGCATCTGTGAAGAAAGTGTCAGAAATCTATCACAAAACCGGCCCTTTCGCTGCATCAGACTCTGAGATGTGAAGTACCGATACTCATCTTACCTCAAGAAGTTTCCTGTCTGAGCGAGACGATATCGATACATTTAAGTAAATAACGAGATCAAGTCCTTCTTGAGGCAAAAGATTGAATTATGGAGATCTTCAAGCCACAAAGCTACAGTTTTAGTGAGAGACATCCAGCCCAGCACGTCCTAGACTGGTGTCTGGCAGCCACTGGCAGCAGTTATTACAAACTATAATCTGTAAAGCAGCAAACGGCGGAACAGTCTGCCGCGTTCCCCTTGCTTGTTGAACAGTCTATTGTAATGTACTTTCGGAAAGTTAAATCCCCACTTCTGCCACGCGGCAATCTTTCCCTGCAGTGGACTGACTTACAACCGAGGGTTAGGAAGAAAACACAGCCCCCAATTAATATGAGAGAATCCAAATGAAAACACGTGCGTCTATTGCAAGGAGCAGGAGAATTAATGAAACTCTGAGAGAAGGTCCTTTCTCATACAGTGTGGCTTTAGGCAAACGCAGGCAGCATATTTGATTTGAAATCATCAGGAAGGTGATATATACGAGTGAAAGGAGCTGCTGTTTTATTTGAAATGCTCTGCTTCGCTCAGAATGGTAGATTTGCTGAATGAAAATAGGGGGCATCTAACATGTAAACAGGGCATTGAACTAATAAAGGGAAGCATTTATTAGATTACCAACAACTGGATGACTCAAAGATGGGATTAAAAAGCAGTCAGCAGGAGAGTGTCTGTCATACAGACATTAGATATCATGCTGGAAAAACACAAGAATTATCATTCATATAATCACTGTACCACTACTCCATTGTTATAGCATTACTGACTATAGTTCTTACAACTGAATTTGTACTTAATCTTTGTAATTCTCAGTTACCACAAAGCACTTATGGAGAGCCAATAAGTTACGACACTGAGCACTGCAGTCCCTTAGTACATAAAAAGGTTTCCAGATAAATGGATGATCCGTTTCTAGGTCTGCTTTATTTTAGACTTGGAGGTCGAGATGGAGTGGCGGCTTGGTAGATTTACAGTCTACAGTTCTCCGCACGTTTGTGTGGCTTTCCAGCATAAATTTCCCATTTCAGTCGCCATTTTTCCCTTAGACACTGGACTTCCAACAGAGTACACAGACACGCACATGTCCTAACCTCATTGTTGGTGGCAAACTTCTCACAGGCTGTGACACACAGCTCCATGGTCTCCACTCTCATCTCCTCAGGCATGTCTGTGTGCTGCACAAAGAACATAAAACGGGATTTACGGGTTTAGCACAGATGGGGTACGGACCATTCCTACCTATGATCACAGACCACAGATGTTACTGAATATGAAATTACAACTTCCATGATTAATTTAAGCATTTAATGATGAATAAAGGAACAACATCAGGAATTATACCATTGACTATACACGACACCCCCCCCCCACAGACACACACACTTTCCTGACCCTGATCAAAGGGAAGCTGTGGACCCTTTTGTAATCCGCCTCCTCTTTCTTGCTTTCGGCCGTTTCAGCCATTCCCCTTACTTATTGCACCTAGGAGAGAAGACCACAAGCAGCAAACGTCATTAACACTCCTGACAGTGCAGCTAACACTAGTTCAAGGACATACCGTTAAATAGGTCTTTATTCCTTACCAAAATAGCCCTACATTGGCAGTTTGAGCACAAATGATTTGAAACGCTTTCCATCGCTACTGCCACATGCATTGCCACTTTTTGGAACGAGCTATCAGTTCGCTGTACAGCAGTGACTAATTTGCTTTCCATAAGTCGTTAAAAGTTAGGTTTTACCAATTATCAAATCATCAATGTATTTAAGACACACTCCAAATATATATAGGTTAGCTAACGATCGTGCTTTCTAACATGCAATGCACGACTAGAATGTTTAGACGTTTACTGACTGACTAGTACTGAACTTATGACAGTCGATTTATATAGCTGCAAAATACTTTATGTCCATTTTAATATCTACTAATGAAAAACACCTCTCTCCATCGAGACAAGCACGACACACGAAACCGATAAGGTTTCCATATGCTGATTGTTTCATTACTCTCACAGAAATTGCACGTGTGCATATACGTTAAACTGCTAGCTGTTGTCTCGATAAATAGCTTATAAGTAATATACCGTTCTCTTGCAGCTAGATACAGAAGTTTCTTGCCTCTGTTTTGGTTGTTAAGGAGACATTTCAGCCATAGCGACCAGTGTCGCTCCCCTCTTGTGGAAAGACCCACCCAGTGTTAAATCTTCGTTTCTATTGGTAGATACGCCTGTCAATCAGAAACATGTAGTACCTACGAAGGACCGCATTAGTTCTCTATCACAAACGCCTGAATATTTTTCATACCGCTCAAGAGGTGTTATAGTGGCCTTAATTGGTGTAATCATTACATGAGTTTATTGGAGCTAACGTAGATATAAAATCCAATAGTTATTACACAAGAGCCTACCCACTTTGATCTCTTATATGTACGCCATTGTGATTGTGTTTCATTGCAGCTTTACTGAGATATCCTTAGAGATGCAAAGGCAGAATGGTTGGTGATTCCCCAGTGGTCGGTGATGCAATGGCTTAATTGACTTATCGCATTATATAGTGATGCTTCTGAACAAACTGGGCTTGAAGTAAGTAGCCTACTGTTGTACAGAATATCAATCACAACTCCTCAACAAATTTCATGCTTGTTTATTATACAAAAATCAAATGGGAATTGCAGTATGTAGCCTATAACACACATAACAATTAAATTAACAAAATTAAATAAATTTATTTAGATATAACTTCTGTGTGGCAGTTTATATTCTCTCTGTACACAAAGGTTTATTTTGTCTGGTGCCCATGTTCCAATTGCTATGTTATGAGTTATAGCATATCAGGGGGAAAAGCGTTTAATCAATATTGGATGCTAATGTCACTTATTTTTGCATTCATCAGTTTTGTACTATACAATACGCAATTGTACCCTGCAGCAGACTGCATTCTCTCCAGGGTATTCCCTAGCTTCTTGCCCCGTGTTTGCCGGGGTATGCTCCAGGATTACTGTGACAATGTGGCAGATAAGTGGTTTTGGAAGATGGATCCATGGAATATACAATTCTACATCACACGGTGATGAAATATAGCAGCTAGTTTGGGTTTATAAATATTGTTTGCTTTCCCTGAATGATCTTCAAACTAATCCTGAAACAGAATTAACCTGTTGAAAGTGAAGCGCTAACTGTCACAGCTGTACGAACCTTATGGCTACTATGTCCAGAGTTATTCGTGCTGATAGGACACATGCTCTCCATCCTCGCCTCCTCTCTCTGCCCCTGCCTCAGCCCATTGACCTACATCAGGCGTCGCCTGTGTCTCTTCTCGTCAGCCCTAAAATGTTCACCATTGTGTCCCACATAATGTCCACAGGAGTGCACGCTGTGCTAAGTAAACCAAGGATGAATGACAGGATGCAACATTTTTGACTGACTTCTACCGTGTTCCTTTAGTCACATACACAGTTGTACTTTCTCACATCATATGCTCCCAGACTATTAATACAGAATTTCTGCACGACAGATTTGCTTATTTAATCTGCAAGCATGTAATTCGTATTTGCTCTGGGCAGTCTGAAGAATATGTCTCACTGAATTTTGTTCTAATATTACAGAAATGTTTGAAGACACGTTTGTGCCAGTTTATTCAGCTAGAGATAACCTTTTATTCTAGTTTTGGGGATTACTTGGGATTACGCCCAGACAGATAAAGTGTAAGAGCACAAGGGGAGGGGGTGATGTTTTTTTAGTGATTAAACTTGCAAAGGAAGAAATAATCATATTTGCGTGGTTGCAATGGTTCGTCGTCCGTAGTATTGCTTATACCGTACTTAGTGCTTATGAATTAGTTGCTGTATACTCACCATTGGTGAGTTCATGTATAAGGAGCATGTTTGTTTGGATCGATTCTCTGTGTGATTCACGTTAGGTCAAGAGTAAACTGTGTCACAGCGTGAGTAAATCTGATCACGTCCAAAGGGCTGTGACTCTCACTCCCACTGCTGAATTAAACTGTTGAGTAAACATCTTGAAATGACTGAAATAAGTGATCTGACTGGTCGTTGTTTCTTTTCTTTTTTTTAGATATCTCTGTGTGTTTGTCCCAGTAAGCCAATCAAAGAATTTATCTCGTAATGAGTGACTAAGCTGGTTATTCTAAGCACAGTCGAATACATTATCGAGACAGAATAACGTGGCCCAGCTCCCTCTGACAGAGGGTTGAAATCTGGATTATGAAAAATCTAAGCAGGGAACAATTTGTACAATGAAACGAGTGGGTAAGTGTGGGATCAGACATTGTTCAGCGTAACAAGAAAGACGCACATCACCATGAACAACAAACTGAAATTAAGTTGATGTATCAAATAGACCAAAGAAAGACTCGATTATACGTGAATCTAGATTGGTGGCTGGTGGGCAAAGGTATCAAAGCATAGTGGGTATCTATGTATATTTTACATTGTTAGCCACTTCTTTTTATTTATTTGTCTGTTTATTCATTTATTTATACATACTTCGACATTCTTATCTAAGGTACATATGTATTTTTTATATTTTTATCTACTGTGCTATTGTTTCTGTACCTAATTATTTTTTTTTGCAGTATCTGGAGGAGCAAACATAGAATTTCATCGTGTGAAGTAAGAGACAGAATGGGGAGGGTGCGAACCGGGGCCTTGTCTCGTATCTGCCCATGTGTGGATCTTTCTGGGGCTGCATGGAAGGCTCAGCTTTTAGCCTGTCCTTCCTGGATGCCTGCACTCACCGGGTCCTCCTCGAGTGTCGCTTTACAGAAGATGGTCACAGGTGATGTGGGTTTGGGTGACATCAGGCCGAAACACGAACGGCTCTCAGCTCTATGCCTGTCAAATCCCCGCCCCCCCCCCAACCCCTTTGATGTATTTTCAGAAACCACTTTGACACCAGCATGGCGGCGGCCTGCCCTGTTAACCGAAACGAAACACGACGGCGCAAGAAAAAGCATCCAGGTACGGCCCGGGATGAAAAAACGAACGGTGGATGTGGGGGCGGGTTTTTCCACGCAGCCTTCCCGTTCCCGCGGGTCGCTGGCCGCGTTTGCCACAGCTCCAACGTGACAGGAGCTCTCCTGGCAGGCGTTACCCTCCAGTGACACGGAGGGGGGGGGAGGGTTTGAGTCAGAGAGTCGCGGTGACGACCGCGACGCAGTGAGAAGGGGAAGACGGGAGACGCCGTGCCTCAAAGGGACGAGTGATGATGAAACGGGCCTTGGTAGGATGAAAATGGCACGAGAAGCCAGGGCAGAGTTAATTATGACGGATGTATAATTTACAAGCCAAGGCAGGGGCAGCGTGGCCTTCAGAGGTTATTAATACTGTACGGCGGAGTGCGTCGTACCCTGGAAAGAGAGGAGGGAGGCGAGGCGGAATCGAGGGCACCGCAGAGGCATGCGGCGGTAACGCGGAGTGGCGACGAGAGAGGCGTGAGGAGCGGGCACCTGGCAGGGCACGCCGGCGTAGGTTGTGGAGACGGAGGCATGCGGCCAGCGGGCATGCGTCACGGCCACACGCGCCACACGAGGGCGCCGTGCCAAGTACGCAGAGAACACTTTGTCGGGATTATTATAGTGGCGATGATCTCAGTGATTTAGCGCCGTCATCCAGCTGCATCTGCGCAGCCCCTTCGCCTTTCAAACGATCGACATCCACACCATGTGACCGTGCCCCACCACCGAGGGCCTGTCAGAGGCGGGGAAAACCACTGAAATCCCCTGTTAGATTCCTGCCCGTCGAATACGGAGACACCTTGGGGGGGCAAGTGACACATTAGGAATTACAGTTAATGAAGGGGCTGGGTGATGGGCGGCTTTCAGGAGGGGGCCGGGCTCATGCGCTCTCCATTCCGGTCCTCGATGGCCGAGGGGGGACCTGGCGCGTATCCCAGCATGCTGTGTGAACCGGCTGCATTCTTCCTTTTTTGGAAAGCCCGCGGTGCTCTAGGGCCATTACTGGGGCTTGTACCACGGTAAAATGCCTGCTGAGATGCCTGGATAAGGATCTGCATGCCCTCCTATCTCACCCACGCTCCTTGTACATTGCAGCAGCGACGTGTCTGTCAGCGTAGAGCTGTCTTTCCACCCCATACCAAATTTCCCTCCCTTCCCGTCTGTTATTTTCATCTCCCTCCCCGCCCCCCCCGGGTCAGTTTGCTCGGTCGCAGAAGAGGGAGCGGAATCACTGGCATCCACGTATGCCGACGGGCGCCGTGCCCCCAGAGCATCATGTTCTGCCCCGGAGTCTCTGCCAGGCTCCGCCGCCGTGTCCAGTTCCGCCACACCCCCGCCCCCCCCCCCCGAAGCAGTGCGGCCCCCCTCCCGCGGGCGGGCGCGGGGGGGGGGGGGGGCCCGGGGGGGGGGGGG
>JABFDZ020000097.1:6221674-6234280 GCA_019775955.2 Pollimyrus isidori | reverse complement strand
CATGCTCTGACCCCCCTAGTCAGGAGCCCCCCCCTCCCTCCCTCCCCAGGACGCACTCCTCCTCACTCTCTCATTCTGCTCACGCCTGCGGCTGAAGGTGCATAAAAAAAAAGAGAACTGCAATTCGTATTCCGCCGGCGTCTTTGCCGGGGTGGGCGGGGATACCATCTAAAGTTGCGGGCACGGGCCGTTCGAAACCCCCCCACCCCCGGAAAGGAATTGAGTTTGGTCAGTGCCACAGCGTCAGCGGAACGGCCGCTTGCTTCGGAGATTTCACTGCGGCCTGGTGTTCAGACGGTGACTACACCACCATTAGAGATGGCTACACACATTCTGCTCATTCCGCCTGTCCGCTCGCTTATGCTTCATTTACTTACCAGATGCTTTTATCCAAAGCATCATATAAGAATAACCAGCGACCTTCCCAGCTCAAGCGCAGCATGCTAACCTGATCCATGTTCTGATGCAGCGGAGGAGCGTGTCGATCCACAGTGGGCGGGGCCCACTGGGCACGTCTTCGCTCGAAAGTCATTAAAAGTATGTGGGACGGGCCCCCGCGCATATTACTGCGCGTCAGTCTTATGCGCGTCCCTGTCTGCCTGGTGTCTGGGTGTCGGGGAGCAGATGGGTGTGGTGTGGCGCAGGTATGCGTAGCGGGTGTGGATGCGCGCAGGTATGCGTAGCGGGTGTGGATGCGCGCAGGCATGCGTAGCGGGTGTGGATGCGCGCAGGTATGCGTAGCGGGTGTGCATGCGCGCAGGTATGCGTAGCGGGTGTGCATGCGCAGGTATGCAGGCGATGGGAGTGTGTATGCGTTCCAGATAGAGGGCCCTTCCATGGTGCCTCTGCTGACCTTGTACTGAGATTAGCAGGCCGACGCTCTGGCTCTGGGCCCAGTCGACATATAGAACAGACCCGGACAGTGAGGCTGGGCCTGCTGCCACACACACACACACAAACGGCCTGAAAGCTGTTATAATCCCTGTTATAATGCAGATATCATGCTGGTTAAAGGTCCCCACGCAGAATGACATTAACAAAATGCGGCTGTATCTGTATCGTTCACCTGAACCACTCGAGTAAATGATCCAGCTTTAGATAAACACAGAGGGTCCATACAGTCTGTCCACAAGTTCAGAAATGTATTACAAAGGCAATTAATTTGATATCTTCATTAGATTTGTTCTATGTACTCAGCGGTTATCAAACTTCTTAATGTCGTCGCGAACCAAGGTGCAGGACGTGACGAATCTACAGCAGAGGATCACTGATGCCATTGAACATGGAAAGGAACTGAGTACCATCTCTGTGTGCTGTGCGCGACTAATGGTGCACAAACAGAGGTGTATTAAATGAGGCCAAAAATTTAAATATATTCGTGTCATTTTGTAATAATTTCCACATATCTGTCTTTTCATTTGCCTTTGTAATAATTCATTTTTACACAGATATACAGACACCCACACGTGCACACACACACACACACACACACACAGAGACACAGACCTAAGCACATTCTCTGCCTCAGTGCATCTACTTCCTCTTCTACTCTCTGATTGTCAGACACTGTCGAACACGACGTCCTCAGCACTTGTACAAACTCTCCTTTATATTTCGAGGCTTTTCGCAAACCCTGCGTGTTTTTTAGGGAGTGACCAGCAAACAAAGAAAAATAAAATGTTTTTGTCTTAGTTGCTTCGGTGCTGGATCTGGTTGGTACTCGGCAAACCCTCTCGGGACCCCCATCCAAAGACTGCGAGCCGCTCTCCAAGTTAAAGATGCGTCAGAATGGGGCAGGTTTTGTTGGGGACGACGGCTGGGTCAGTTGACCACACAACCGGCCAGCCTGGGGGGGGGCTGCTTGGTCAGGTGACTACGCAATCAGTCGTGCTGGGGGGGGGGGCTGCCAGAATCTCTTTTATTGCATCATAAGGCAGATGGCTGGGTGGCAGGTCTGTACTGGCCAGAGGAGGGGATGTGATCAGAATTCAGTTCTGGGTTCCAGGGGGGGTGGGATCGACACTCTGGATCTAAACAATATTTCCCACCTTCCCAGGAACCCGCCCCATTCTGAACCAACACCTCGCCAAACAGCCCGTGTGTGGTGGCGGGGGGGGGTCAGTGATCCAGACTAGATTTGCATTGACTCCCTGAGGCCAGAAGTGGCCATGACAACACAGACAGAGAGGCTGTGCTTGGCGGGGGTGGATGGGGGGGTGTCGGTCCACCTTCGCTGGCTTCAAGCCCCCGGCCCTTAGGAACCACAGAGGGTCACCGGGCTCCATCACTGGTGGATGTTAGTGTCAAGGTCAGCAGGGTGTGATGCAGTTAGGCCTGTGAACTGGCAACCAGGTGGGTCACGGGCTCAGATCCCAGCCTCAGCTCTGCTGTTGGACCTGTGAGAGGCAAGCTTAACCGGATCTACTCCAGTAAACGCATCCACCTGATAGATTAAAAAGTTTCTGCTAAGCAACAGGAGTTATTTATTTATTTATATATATATATCCATCCATCCCAGCAGATTGAAAAGTGAGTTTCTGAAATGGGTCACATCATCCCTTTTGTTAAAAAAAAACGTTAATGAACAAAAAAAATCTTTAATCCAATTTTCTTGCACATCCCAGCTGACCTGCGGTGTGTAAATGACCTCATTTAGGTGACGACTCTAATTGGAGTCCTGACTGACTGTTGTTCTGTGACCCAGAGTCACCCTAAACTCTTATAAATCCGGCTTTTATTTTTTCCCTCCCCTTCTGCTCCCGGCTTAAAATACCTGCCCTTAAAACGTGATCGGACGCCCGAAATAGATTATCGAACTCCACTTTAAAGCTTAGCTACTTTCCTCCGTCTTTCTCAAAAACGGGAAATTAGGTGTAAGAAGCGAGCGTCAGATTGGCTGACTCTCCCTGGCTGTCCCCGGGGAACTCGTGTACCGTGTCACGACTCGTGTACCGTGTCACGGCCCAGAACAGCTGCCGGCGAAACAACAGGCCGCACAGGTTTGGCTGCATGGTTTTGTGCATGGCTGAGTGACTGGGAGACAGCTACGCTTGTGTGTTACCAGTCGTTCCTGTGAGACACCTGTCTTTAGATCCTCCATGAAGGTACCATAAACGTCACCTATTCTACACACCACTCATAAATCGAGGTTTTTAATGGATTCCTGCTGGTGTCTAGTATATACTACAAACATAACACCCTTAATGTCTTTCATGCCACCGTTCCTAGAGATTTTCTAGGTCTGTGTAACGGGGAAGCATAAAGTCTCGCAGATACAGGGCTGCCTACTTATAATTTAGAGTAAAAATGGATCGAGGGTTTCAGGTGCCGGAACAGCGATAGCTGGCCGGGAGGCGTGACACTATTTGCCGCACTGATGCCGGCGTGACCCGGGAAGCAGGAACAGCACCTGCCGAATTCACAGCCTCGGGGGAGCCCTCACCTTCAGAGCTTATCGCTGAGCTGTGGCTCGCCGTCCGCCTCAAGTTAGCGGTTTTCACTCCCGCCGTTATGTCTGCGGCCGACATGTGCAGTAACGGCGGAAAGGCAGACGTCCTGACGCCAGCCCAGATCAGGGACTGCAAGGCCAGCATTCTGGAAACCTGTGCAAGGCCGGTGCTTTGTAAACCCGTGCAAGGTCAGCATTTTGTTGACCCGTGCAAGGCTAATGTCCTGTAAACGTGTGCAAGGCCAGGGTTCTGAGAACCCGTGCGAGGCCAGTGCTCTGAAAACCCATGCAAGGCCAGGGTTCTGAGAACCCGTGCGAGGCCAGTGCTCTGTAAACCTCTGCAAGGCCAGTGCTCTGAAAACCCATGCAAGGCCAGGGTTCTGTAAACCCGTGCAAGACCAACGCTCTGTAAACATGTGCAAGGCCAGCATGCTGGAAACCTGATTATGGCCAGGGGCCAGAATCACAAAGCAGGATTTCTTTGCCAGATAACTTGTTGAATATAGGTACCCCGGATTAAATGGCCTTTATCTTCGTTCGCTTACATTTAGCGCAGGTTGCCGTAGAGCTGATAAATTATCCAGCCAAACAAGAAATCCAGCCTCATGATACAGGCCCCTGGGCTCTGGAAACCTGTACAATGCCAGGGGGTATAGCAAGCCTTGGTTTAGATATATCTCATGTATGACAAGAACTTATCATTATTAATATTATTATTATAGTTATTTTGTAAATATGGCTTCATCCGAACCTGACACTTGCAGTTCTTCTATCAAGAGCTTATGCTTTTTTTTTTTTTTTTTTACTTTAATCAGTTTGTACGTCAGGCTATTTACCAAAACACAGTGTTAGAGGTTCCACAAAGGCGAAACAGCAGAAACTCCTTTTGCTCCCTGCTGCCCCCTAGAGACTGGAATGTAAACGAGGCAGACTTTCCAGCAAAATCAGGATAATTCTCTCCGCTCTGTGAGGGGACGGTGTGCGTGTGCGTCTTTGTGCGTGTGCGTGTATGCGCAGTGCTTTCTCTGTGCAGTTCCGGATGTGACATTCAGGTAGAGTTAAGCTAATCAATTGATATTTGCTGACAGGCTTGTCTTATCCTGTTCCTCACCAAAATCATCTCTTTCAGCACCAATTACCAGGTCATGCGCCTTTATGATGAGACAGACCTGCTGTTTAATTAAGGCACAGTACAGAGGGAAATTAGAGGCTCACTAATTGGAGGAGTTATTTTACAAACGGGCCACTTGGCGCCAGGATTAATGGGTCAGCTAATAAAAGAGCTGGGTTTCGGGTTTCAGACAAGCCCGTCGTCGACCTTCCTGTCTCCAGTGTTCGCAAGACGGTGTTTAACCGGATTTTAAAGTTAGTCTGAGTTTAACTTTCATACTCACATGACGCTGTTACTGTTGTTTTTTAACAAGGGTAACAGGGCAGGGGTGGGGTGGGGGGGGGCACTGTCCTTTCAGCATTAGTGATAAACTTTCATTTCAGAGCTTCTCACATCTGTCTGCCAAAACACACTTAATCGGCATGAACACGCACGCCTCATCCCCCGTACACCCCTACGCCTCATCCCCCGTACGCCCCTACGCCTCATCCCCCGTACGCCCTCACACAAACCAGTTGCCTTTTGCCAGGATAGTCCCTGCACCTGTACCAGTGTCCCCTTCCCTCCCCCAGCCAGTGTCCAACTCGGTGACACTGCAGTAAAGTCAAGGTGACGGCCTCACTGGACTTCACCTCCCTTACTCACTTTCCTTCATCTACTCCTCCAGCACTCGCCTTTTTTCACTTTTTCTCAATACCCCACATCCTTCTTTTGTAGAATGTGGAAGTTACGCCACCAAAACACTTCCACACAGCTAAACTCCGCACACCCCCCACCCCGTGACCCGCCACGCCATTCTCCAGCCCAGAGCCCAGAAGGGCTGTCCGTCACCGGCTGCTGCGTCACGCAGAAAATGGGAAAGTGCAGATCTGAGCGACACACCTGCGTCTCACGCTTCCTCTCACGCTCCGTCTCATGCTCCATCCATGCTCCGTCTCATGCTCCCTCTCACGCTCCGTCTCACGCTCCCTCTCACGCTCCATCCACGCTCCGTCTCACGCTCCCTCTCACGCTCCATCCACGCCCCATCTACACTCCGTCTCATGCTCCCTCTCACGCTCCCTCTCACTCTCCGTCTCACGCTCCCTCTCACGCTCCATCCACGCTCCATCTACACTCCGTCTCACGCTCCCTCTCGCGCTCCGTCCTGTGCGGTTCACCTGTCCTGCATGCAGGTTATGGTGCTATTGGTGTTAGGGGACCCAAACTCCACACCCCTCCTCCAGTTCACTGTCCCATACTGCCTCTCTATCCCTCCCTCTCTTTCTCTCTCTTTCCCATCCCTCCTTCACATCCGCAGTGTCCCACGTCCACCGCGGTCCGGATCTTCCCTCCTGACCTCCCCACTCGCTACTCTGTCTTGGTCTCCTCGTCCCCGAGATCATCGCTCCTCTCTCCCCCCCTTTTCTCCAACGCTTTGCTTCCACCCACCTCCGGCCAACAGACGGAGCTCACCTGACTGTGCCTGTGTCCGTGTGGCTTGTCCCAGGTGGTGTTCGACTTCAGCGGGAGCGGGCAGCTGGAGCTCAGCCTGCGCACTGGCGAGGTGATCTTCCTGCTCAAGAGAGTCAACGCTGACTGGCTGGAGGTGAGCTGAAGGGGAGAGACAGGGAGAGATGGAGGGAGGGAGAGGGAGAGAGAGAGAGAGAGAGAGAGAGGGAGGGGCACCGGGAAGGGATGCAGTGATGTAGGGGAGAGAGATTGCAGGACATGAAGGCAGAAGGAGGAGAGTCACCGGTGGAGAGAGAAAGGGAGAGAGTGAGTGTTATGAGGGATTGAAGAGGAGGATAGACTGAGGAGGAGAAAGATGAAGCAGATCGTTAAAAAGGGGGATGAATGAGAAAAAGTAAAAATGGCAGTGAAAAAGATGAAGGCGAGACTTTCAGAACTACTTTCCCTTCTGACTGAATAATTTTTATGGTTCCTAGATTAATGAAGATGCCTATTGGATGTAAACATTACTGTGCTGATGTTTTTTCTGATGACGTTGTGGTTATATCTCTGTTCCTACGTGAATCAGACCGGAGCAGCTATTTGTTGTGTTAGTGTAGCTTCTTAACCACCCCCCCACCCATAACCTCAGATATGGTGATCAATGCCTTGGCTTAACGTGTGAATACCCCCCTCCCCCCAAGGGTACTGTCAGGAACCAGACGGGCATTTTTCCTGCATCCTTCGTGAAGATTATCAAGCCCCTTCCAGAGAGTGATTCAGAGGGTGAGGAAAATGCTTCAGGGACCCCAAAAGGGCCCCCGGCAGGGTCATATAGCTGCCTGCGCTGCTACCTCCATCTCCCCACTGGCGTGGAAACCAGGTAAGAGGAGAGAAACCGTGGCACAGTTAAACAATCTTGCAAGAAGAAGCTGGCTAATACCTTCTTGCTGCATTACACCGATCCTCCAATGTATAGAAGCAATTAAATAAACATAAAAAACTGTTTTTTTCCTAGTACTTACATAATATCATAGCAATCATGCCCTTGTATGACCAACTTCAATGGAGCATGCAGTGCTGCCTGGTGCCTAGGCCGTGCTGCCTGGATGGTTTGCTCACGGGTGTTGATTGTGGGCCCCTCTGTCACACCACAGGGACTTGTGCGTTGAGGAGGCTCTTTCCGCCAGGCCCTCCTACAGGGAGCTGTTCACGCGGATGAGGTATGGAGGGCGCCAAGTCCTGGGTGAGGGACACCTTACCCACAATGCAGCGGGGTATCCAAATTCAGCTCACTGTCCGCCTGACTAGAGTGCCAGTAGCTTTTTGTTTTTCCAGTTTTCCCTTATTAGTTTTGAACTCATCTATCTTTTGGGAGATCTGCTGTGTTATGCTAAAATTACATATATTTTTATCCCATAAGCTGTGAGACGCTTCTGCATACATTTCAGACTGGATAAATCATCGAAGATTGTTCCAGAATTCTTTACCTTTTTGCTTCACATTTTCTTGCCCTATTCTGCCTAATTTTTTATAGCAACTCGGTTTATTTTTTTCTCCCCCAAAATGAGCTGAATGCAGCGTCCTGCTGCAGCCAGCAGGTGGTGCTCTTCCTATGCACGGCCCTGCCAATCCGCCCTATTCGTCACACTGTTAATTGCATGGTGCCATGCAGGAGTGCTGAGCGCTAATTTCACCTGCTGGCAGATGCTTGAGAGGACAGCGGGATTGGCTGCGGTCACGCTCAGAGAACGGCGCAGCTTGAATTTGAAGTGTTACCACAGCTCATCTTGTTTGATGTTTCATTTTTGCCTCCTACAGTCCAGATGCTAGTTAGGTGAATGTGTTTAAACTGTGCCAGGGCAATGCAATATTTCCCAATCCGATCCTTGGGGAGCCCCAGACAGTGCTTTCTCCTCTTTCCCAACGTACTCGCAACAGGTATTCGGTGTTCCTGATTTGCTGGGAGTTGGGAGGGAGATAAAATGTGGGCTGTCTGGGGTTCCTGAGGACTGGGTCGGGAAACACTGGCGTAATGGGCTGGCACCTTGTCCAGTGTCTCCCCTGGATGGACTCCAGACTTGCTGCGGTCCAGCACTGGATACATGGCTGTGGGAAATGGATGGGTGCATGGTATCAGTGTGCGTGTGTGCGTGCGTGCGTGCGTGTGTGTGTGTGTGTGTGCGCGTGTGTGTTGGTGCTGGTGGGTGTGGAGGTTCTGTCCGGACACGTGTGTGATGGAGCAGGGAAGGTGAGACTGCGCTCCTCTCTCAGGGAGCTGTTCAAGCTGGAGGACGTGGTGCTGAATTACCGGGACCCGGAAGGGGACTTGGTGCGCGTCCTGGACGACGAGGACGTGGAGCTGATGCTGCGGGAAGGCGGGCGGCGCGGCTCGGAGGTGAAGCGGCCCGTCAACCAGTATCCCTGGGAGCTGCATGTCAGCCTGGCCTCGGACTTCTCCGTGTACAACACCGGGCCCTGAGCGCGCGACGGCCGGGGCCCGTGTGACCGGGACCCGCGCGACGGTTGCCCGGATACGCGCGGCTAAACTTGAAAGCGGGCCGATGTCAGAGCAACTGCAAGAGCAATGAAGTCACCATTAGCGCCTCAGGACTTAGCGGTTATATATAAAATTGATGTTGAACCTGTTCACTTACCTTCATAAATGTGTCGAGACTGCATGTAAAAGGATGAAGTTACCGCATATACACAAAGCTGAATGAACTAAAAACCACTCTATATTCATTTTATTTACCCGCAGCTAACTAATATGTCAATCGTCGGTGGTCTGTTTCCAGATGGAACTAGCATCCGTATTTAATTACCTACCTAAACAAGCAGCAATCTTCCCCGATCTTGAATTAGATGTGTCGGGTAGCAGGCATGGGCGGCTTGGTGGCCCATATGCTTTTATTTAGTAGCATTAGCCAAGCGGCGTTAGCCTGAGAGCACCGCAAAGGGGCCACGTACGTCGCCGACTGTGAGGCTAGTTAGCCGGACGGCTCTTATTCCATAAGATTGGCAGGAACAGAACCGAATGAGTCAGTCGAAAAAACTTAACAAAAAGGAAATGCGTGTGAGGAGATACGTGCAGATACGTTAAACATTGCTTGTCCATGGCCTTCTGTTATTAAACTAGTAACACTATTGCAACATTATTATAGAATTAAACGCGTCCCAAGACTTTCTGTAAGCACTGTACATACATTTGTGAAAAATAATAGCAAATACGCAGACAATTATTACTACACATCGATATGAGTATCACAAACTATCACAAAAATATGATTTCATTTTATTGAACTTAATGTGTTCAAAAAGCATTTTCGTCTGACAACTAGGGGGTGCAATTTCACTCCTGGTAAAGTTGCCAACGTATAGTGAAAACAAGTAATGGTTTTTGAAGCTAATTAGAAAGTACGCTGTGTGCAAAAACAGTTTCCTGAAAAACTGAATATTGGAACATAAAAAGAAATTAAGTCATGCTGCCTGTGCTTAAATATGACACATAGCCCACTGTTACTGTTCAAATAAAGTATCTTTAGTCAAACCTGGAGTTTTAGCTCATTATTATACAGCTGATGCATGTTAAATCTGTTTTATATGCCATTTCCCTTTTCACTTATGAATCAAATCAGGCTTCGTGACATTTTTCTGTTATGGAATCATTCGTGTAAAGTTGTCTTTCAGTAAAATTACTTAAATTCCCCAGTTAATTATTAGTCAAGCGTGAGCTTCCGGTTTATTTGCGCCAGTCTTTGAAAATAGAGGGGTAAGGGCAGAGGACCGAATCAGAGATTGCTGACGTTGTTATTGCCTACTGGGGGGATTTCTGCGGTTCGTATGGATTTCCCCCACAGTGCCAGCCAGTGGGGGTGTTTTAAGGGGCTCAGAAGCATGTCGACAGTGTATGTTTTTTATGGGACACATTTGTGTTTGACATATGATCTGAGTTACAGTGGAAAGTTACAGATCGTCTGTCCGTACAGCTTGTTTGATTATTGAGCGACGCTGCACCTCAGTGCCACAAATCCCATTTACAGTTCTAGGCCCGTAAACTGGGTCTAGTCCTCAAGATGATTTTAATTATTTTTGTTTTTACCTTTGCGGTGATTTTATCAATATCTAAATAAATAAAGGTTCTTTTTTGAAAGATTTTTCTCAGGCAGTGATGAACACACAGGAAGTCAAGTAGCGACATGACATCAAAGTTCTTTCAAGCACCTGTTCCGCTCGCAGTGAAAGTCCCACACGTTTGTTCATTTAAGGTCATTTACCGCATATTTTCCCATGGTGCCTAACCGAGAAGTGTATAATACTTAAATGCAACTTCACAAGCTAAAAGGTTACAACAACACCTGCATACAAAAACGGCCCCGGTAAAACTAACCTGAAGAGCGTTTCTGTACAATTATGTCTAGCAAGAGTCAAATAGCCCTGTTTCAGAACACCGAACATCACTGCGTATCATACGTGCCTCATCAAATCAAAATTTATACGACACATTTAAAAGAACGAAAGTTCACCAAAGTACATTGCTAAATAAATAAAGACAGACAGATGGATAGATAGGATTTTTGTAATATTTTTTAGTTTGAACTGTTAGACTTTATTCTTGAAATAGCTGAAGGTTGTATCTACTGCATACATAAGTATAACGGGGTTACCGGAAACGGCTTATTTCGCTGGGTGGACTAAAAACATTGATTTGAATGAGGATATCCTACAGCTGGTTGTAGACTATCACATTTGGCAGAATATCTGCGGGGTTGTTTGAATACATCTTCCAGTGGAAAGTACAGAAGCTCTGACCCATTTGCATGGATAATAAGTTCCTTTGGACATACAGTACAAGTTCACACCTGGAAGATAGATCCTAGAACCCAACCTAAACAAAGGATGGAAAAACTGAAGCAAAGTGCTTTGGTATTGCATGAAACAAACACTTAAATGCCGCAGCACTTCCTCTGAAAGAAAGCCTTCAATGTTTCTAAACACCAACAAAAAAGTCGTTAGACTTGTTCTAATCATATTCTCAAACTGAATAGTTTCCGCTACAGACCAGCCAAAGCTTATAAGTATCCCGCTATTCTCAGGCCCAACACACGCCTTTCGAGCAAGCTAACAATCAGGACCTTATTAAGGCACATAACTGCAAACACCTGGACATAATTGATCAAATCCAATTGACATAAAACGTGCTGTATATACTTTAACTCTCTTCTGATATATTTGTAGTTGTTAGGTCCTATAATTGGTTATGGTAGCAATGATGAGGACATGGAAAGTTAAATCTTATTATCTTGTCTGGGTTTTCTTTCCAAAGGGAATACAGAAAACTACTGTGGAGCATTTTGTCGCAATCCCCGCACAGCTAAATCGGCCGGCCTCGTCACCAGACATTAATTAACTTGGTGTCCGGAAGACTCGTTGATGCCCATGTTCCCGTTGACTCTTTCCTTCTCTACCCTTTACAGTCAACAAAGGCCGCAAACGTCTGCTCGTCAAACCCAGACGTCAAGTTTTCCAACGTGTTTCACGGCGAAAAACCATTTTTACAGTCAAGTTAGTTCAAAAGAATATTGTCTATATTGTAAAGCGGGAGGTGGATGTGTCATCCTCAGAAAGGCCGAACGGTCAAATCCCTACTGTGAAGAATGGATCAAGAGGCTTCACAAGACATATGTGAACAGTGTATGTATTGCTCCTTTGTGGTTGGCTTTGCGTGATGTACACCTGAATTCCCTCCAAGTGTACCATCTCGGTTATTGTACTAGAAAAACAAGATACATGGTGATGCGCGCCAGTCAAGCATCTGCAAAATGAAGACGATTCTGTGTTGAGCAGGTTCCTGCTCCCACATGTTTAAACCTCCTCTAATGCAGGTAAAAAAGGTATTGGAATCCATAGAAATGCAACAGAAACTTTGTTCAGTCGTTCGGTGGGTAGCGCTGTTGTTGCACATCTCCAGGATTGAGGACTGGGGGAGGATTTTAATTAGCGATGACCAAGTGAAGCTTCGTGAGCCACTTGCTGTATTTTCTGATTCCACTAGATGGTGCTCTCACTTCAAAACAAATGGGCTCGAACTTTGCCCCAAAGCAAAACCAAGAGCGAATGTTTCCGGAAGATTAATTTATCTGTCGCTAGTTTTAATCCTTTCCCTGTTCTATTTGTGTGGAGTCCTATGCAAGTTTCCTCTGTCCGTCCAGAAATATGCAATTAGGCACACTGGCCTCTGGGTGATGGACCGGCATCCTGTTTCACATACCCCTCTCTTGTGTTGTATTTTCTGGGAAAGGGTTCCTAAGATCCTGTACTACATAAGCAACTGATGGATGGATGGCCACGTAATCTGTAATCACTGGGGGTTCCTTGGAGACGTTGCTGCTCAGCACCCAGGGAGCGGCCATGTTAGTTTACAGTCAGTAATCCCAGCAATGAAGATACTCCTAATGTTTTCATTATGTTATATTCCGCACAGGGGGCGGCATGGTGGTGCAGTGGTTAGCACCGTTGCCTCACACCTCTGGGACCCAGGTTCTGGTCTCCGCCTGGGCTTCCTGTGTGTGGAGTTTGCATGTTCTCCCCGTGTCGTCGTGGGGTTTCCTCCGGG
>JABFDZ020000097.1:6177422-6197098 GCA_019775955.2 Pollimyrus isidori | reverse complement strand
CCCCCCCCCCCCCCCCCCCCCCCCCCCCCCCCCCCCCCCCCCCCCCCCCCCCCCCCCCCCCCCCCCCCCCCAGGAGGTTGGATCGGCTAATTTTGATTATAATTTGTGCCCATGCTAATTGTCTAAGTAGTATAATTGACATTTTCAATAAAACAATACATGACTTTGGAAAATTACGAGACCACCCCATATATATATATTTTTTAATCTGCATTTTAAAAATTTAGTTTAGTCGCGGTTCTGCCGGCCGGAGGCTTCACTGAGCCACAGGTTGCTTCCAGGTTCAGAGTTTCTAAGGCAGCAGTAGACAGGAGCAAAGTGAAGCAGGAGACACTAGCAGTGTTCAAAAAACCAGCCAGGTAACGGGCGGAAGTGACTTCCTCGTGCTAGAGATGACTGCCGGCGTATCCAGCAGTGCCTCATAAATCAGGGGATGACCTCAAGTAGCCTTCGAACCAAAAAAGATGGGAAACATTACAGTAAGTGGTATGAAGTGCGCTGCTAGGACGGTTTGCATCCAGCTCCTAGAATCAGGACTGAAGTCCCACACAGCAAGGAAGAAGAAGCCCTTCATTAATGAGGGGCGGAGAAGAACCAGGCTGCAATGTGCAAGAAAAGTTATTATCCAGAGACACACACCCATAAATTGAGAGATGAGTGAAACAAAAACTGTGCTGTGGTCTCTTAATGTCTCCCAGAGCCGTAGATGGACGATATATTTAGTCGAAACACTGGAGTTCTTTGTAGTCTTTGTCATTTCAGATTTTATGTCCGATTTTAATGTCCATACTGGTGTTAGTTTGCGTGTAGTTTGAGTCTATCTAACATTCATGTATACGTGTGTGTATGTGTGCGTGCATGTGTGTGTGTGTACTGTACTGTATGTGCTCGTCGTCAGCCTGTGTGCCGCTCATTGTCCGCAGAAGTGTGCGTTCCAGTGCCGCAAGACAATGCTGGAATGTCAGACATGCACTTCGGACTTCCTGTGTTTTCGTCCCGTCGCCATGGTAGCACTTCCCGTCCGTTGGGTTGGAAAACAGTGTCGGCGGGCGCATGCCGTCCCGCGGTGATGCCGGGCTGATCCATCCGCCCACACGGGGGGGACAGAGATGTGCTCTCAGAGACGGTCACAAACACGGCCATTGAGCCCCGTGACGGGCCGCGGGCTGACCTTGAAGGACCGTAAATATGCGACTGTCCCCCCCCCCACTTCATCTGGCACACACCATGACTGACAGTCTGCCTGGCGATATTTGCATTCTTGGCCTCTTAGTCACTTAGCGATTGTTCAGGGCGACCGGGACGAACGAAGGATGGTGGGGGGGGGGGGGAATCACATTTTCCATGAGTGTCCTTGTATTTTATTGTAAACAGGCGCAGCAAAGAAGCTCGATCGTGATAAATCGCACCTGGATGTTTGTGTGAAGTCGTCCATTCATCATCTGCGCCTATTCCCTCCCATCTGCAATTAGTCCGCTTGTGTTTTTGTTCTCTTCTCTGTCACAAAATGTGCACTTAGCAGCTAAACGTATTTAAAAGGCAAATATTCCCACTTCCTCAGTCATACAAAGCCCTTCCCTGCAGGTGCCCGGCTTTGCCTTCACCTCCTTCTGGCCGCCCGAAGCTCCTCTTCTTGTTACCCCACAGAAAGGTACCGGTTTTCAGGCTGCTGTCCGGCGGAGCGTAAACATCCCTCTGAGTACATGAGGCTGTACAGAGGGAGGTTAAGTTAGGCCCGGGGATGAGCTCACGTCAGGAGGTGCAAGGAGCGCAGCCATATGGAGAAGCTGTGTATGAGTTAGCTACTGCATAATCTGTGCTGGTATTAGCTAACGCTGGCAGGGCGGCACGGTGGCTGGGTGGTTAGCACTGTCGCCTCACAGTCCTGGGTTCGAGCCCCGGATTCGGCTCAGGTGCCTTTCTGTGTGGAGTTTGCATGTTCTCCCCGCGTTCGCGTGTGTTAGGCGGATTGGCTACCCTAAATTGCCCGTAGGGATGGTTGAGCTGCAACCATGAGGGGTCGGTGATTCCTTGTGCCGGTCCCAAGTTCGGATGAATGCAGAGGGTTGTGTCAGGAAGGGCATCCGACGTAAAACCGACTGGCCAAATCGGACGTGCGACTCGCGGTAGTTCGCTGTGGCGTCCCCTGAGGGGACGAAGCCGAAAGAAGAAGAAGATTGGCTAACGCTGGCATCGCAATGCAAAGGTGGTACGAGAGGGGTGGCGAAAGCAGAGAGTATAGAGTGAGAGGCATCCGGTGATCTGTGGAGATGTTTGTGGAGATGAGATCAAACTGCCGGGTTGTAACTTCAGAATATGGAGCTGGATTTTTGGTTCAGATCCCTTGATCAATGTTACAGCCCCGAGGCTGAAAGCGGCAACCTTTGAAGTACAAATGTGAGTTAACTGCTGCCCCACCTGCTTCTATAAGGGGTTGAGTTCAAACACGGATCTTCACTCGCTGATCTTTTTGAATGGATGGCAGAGTTTTCATCCCCGGGTCCTTGAGGACGCTTCTTGAAGGCCGTCGTGTCCGCGTGAAGACCAGGGGGCAGAGGGAGCGAGGAGCTCGTGGCGGAAGCGTGCGGACGTGGGGGCGCGAGCAACGGAGTCGGGGAGGAAAACTTTCACAACTTCGGCGCGGCCTTTCGAAACGGCGGCAGAAAGAAAGGTGCCCGCAAAACAAACAACAAGAACGCGATGTGGACGGCTGGCGCGCTTCCTCATTTTGTCGCTCGCTTTGTCCCCCGCCCCATTTTCCCCGGAGCCGAGAGATGCGCGATCCGCACTTTTCAGACGCAAAATATGGGGGGGGGGTTTGGACACGTCCCCCCCCCCATGCCAAAACTGAGATGCTGAGGACATCAGCCATGCGGCTTCCGGTTTCATTTCTGCAAATGCACACTGGGTCGCCTGGATTCATAACACCGGCATGCAAACAGACCGCATGCAGCACGTACCAGTATATCCTCTCGTGACTAAGCTGTTTTGCTGAATGGATAATTAATGTGCCTGTTAGCATTTAACCCGATCTCATTAGTTGACGTTCTAATTGTCCTTTAGCGCGCATTCGCTCCCCATAAACTGATGCTCGTGTTTGAACCGTGTATCTGCGGCACGGTCTGGGTTATGTAAGCGGAAAGCAGAGGTTAGGGGCCTGCTGTTCTCTGGGTGTTAAATGAGGTTAAAACTCGCGTTGTCCTTGCTGCGTTTTTTTTTTTTTTTCGGTAATGTATCGGATGTCTTGAGAAACAGAGCGGCAGTGCATTTTGTGCTTCGCTGACCTGCTGGAGGCCTGACAGAGACTTACTGCGGTACTCGAACAGTAAATTAATACAAGCTGCCTCCCTCCATTTGGACCTGTTCCGTACATTTGCGCTTCCTCGCGGATTGGCTGTCGGGCTGCGCACTCCTCGGGCTCCCCACCATACCCGTGAAGGTCGCCTCGTGAAAGTCACCCGTGAAGGTCGCCTGTGGCTTGGATCATGCTCCTTCTTCTCCTCCTCCTTCTGTGCCTCTCAGTAACAAAGCCCTCCATTTCTTCCATAATGCCCCCCTCCCCCCCCTTCTCACACCAGAATCACCCATCCTGCATGAGGACAGGGGATTATGAAACTGGCCTCTTCTCCACCAGCCAGGCCAGGTCCAGTTTAACCAGCAGATGTCCTCGTAAAACACGTTAATAAGTCAAAAAAGCCACCTAGATTTATGCACCAGTACAACCACTGGCACCAAATGCAGATTTTATGTACTTCTTCTGTACATAAAGTGACCCTGTCACTCTGCCTGCATCTTAACTATGGACTTTTCTTCTCTGCAAAGCCAGGGCAATCCCCCCCCCCCACTTCCCATGACTCATTATAAGTGGTTAATATGAATGTTGCAACTCTGAATAAATTTCATTGTTATTATTACCCACTGCCCTAGCAGACACCCATAACTTCAGGGCATTAAGCATAGATAGCCGCTGAATGATTGCATGAGTTCCATAGGAAACCTATGTGACAATAGCTTATCTCATTTCCTCAAAGGGCTCATAGGCATTAAATTACTGACGTATCACTGGGGACCCATTGCAGTGCGACTTCCTGTGCTTCAAATGGTGACACTTGCTCTATTGCGATGAATACATTAGCCGTTTGCGAAGAACATCTTAGCTATCATGGAGAATGCATTAGCTATCGAGAAGGGTGCATTAGCTATCGAGAAGGATGCATTAGCTATAGTGAAGGACTCATTAGCTATAGTGAAGGACTCATTAGCTATCGTGAAGGATGCATTAGCTATCGTGAAGGATGCATTAGCTATCGAGAAGGATGCATTAGCTATCGTGAAGGATGCATTAGCTATCGAGAAGGATGCATTAGCTATAGTGAAGGACTCATTAGCTATAGTGAAGGATGCATTAGCTATCGTGAAGGACTCATTAGCTATCGTGAAGGATGCATTAGCTATCGTGAAGGATGTATTAGCTATCGAGAAGGACGCATTAGCTATAGTGAAGGACTCATTAGATATCATGAAGGATGCATTAGCTATTGTGAGGGATGCATTAGCTATTGTGAAGGATGTATTAGCTATCCAGAAGGATGCATTAGCTATGACAAAGAATGGAATAAGCTATCGTGAAGGCATTATGGTTAAGATTGTATTAGCTGTAGTGAAGCTAGCCCTAGTCATCGTGAAGAATTAGCTGACGTGAAGAATGTATCATCTATCATGAAGAATGTATTGATTATTATGAAGAACATATTAATTACTGTGATGAACACAGCTATTGTGGAGAACTAATGCTGTTCTCATAGTACCTCCTTTTGAGCGCATATGCAGAAGATACAATGAAACTGTATTTTAGAAATATATCTGTAAATATTTTAAGGTATATAGTGATCTATAATACCCAACTGACTTTAATGTCTAAGCAGTTTAAACAGACTTTGCACTGAATGTCTATGAATGCGCTATGAATGCATTATTAAGGTGCACTGAATGTCCTATGTATGCACTGTGAATGCATTATTAAGGTGCGCTGAATGTCCTATGAGTGCACTATGAATGCATTATCAAGATGCAGTCGACAATGTGAACATTACCGATATTTCTTATGTACGGCTGAGCAACTTATGTATCAGTATTGCGATCTTGTGCCCCACATTTCAGGCGGCACCTGATGAGGGTTAGAAGCTCCACAAACACGTTCTGGGCGGAAGGAAGCATTACAGCTGCAGGACTGTGGTACCTGGAGACCGCAAAGGACACCGTGGCTCCATGGACCCTGGGGCACCGGATGGAGTCGACCGTGCTCTTGATTTCGGACGCACCTTGGACCTCGCAGTCATAAACACACAACACATACACTCTGAGATGAATCCAAGGCCGGACAAAATAACAGGAAGAGCCGCTGTGTGCTGCAGAGTGAGATAGAGATCACAGCCCATTGTGCACGTGTGTGTGTATGTGTGTGTGTGTGTGTGTGTGCGCACGCGAAAAGTGGAGGGCACACATACAGAGGTTATTCAGAGAGAGCAAGGGACACAGAGCTGGTGGTCATGGGTTCGAATTGATAGCATTGTTGTGAATAAAGGATGGAACCTCCAATCAGTCGGCTGGGTTTTTCTCCAGACATATCCCAGTTTCACTTCCTGTTCTCCACAGGAAGATGCTGAAACCACCATAAGGTAACACCCCCCCCCACATACACACACACATTGAGTATCTGCTAGACTAAAAGATGGGGTCAAAGGTCACCAGACCCAGTCCTCATGTACAGTCAAGTCTGGACAGTAACGGATCTTGTCCCCTCATCCTAGACGTAAATAATTGTTTTGCTGGCTGTTTTTTGGAAGATATGGGAGAGACCTTTAGGGGTACCTTCTCAGCCCGGTGCTGAATGTGGAGGGAGCGTGATGTTTAGATTAAGCACCGGTATGCGAGGTTGATGGTGACTCTGCCCTGCTTGGTGACCTCTGTGCTGAATCTGACACCCTCCTACACAATGTGGCGATTCCACATCTGACCATGCAGCCTGCATCCATGCCTGAGAAATTAAATTAGTGTACTCAATAGTGCCTCAATAGTGTGAAAAGGTCATTTCTGTCTCACCTATAAAGTAGGAACCGGGTTGATGTCTGGCTCTGCAGGGTAGGACATCATGCCTGTGATTGGAAGGTTGCTGGTTTGAATCCTGGTGTGGTGGGAGTGATTTCACTGTTGGGCCTTTGAACTAAGACCTTAACCCTAATTCCTCCAGAGACAGGCCCTGTTTTTTCAAAAAATGTATGTTACTTTGGATAAATGTGGTCACACTAAGTTAATAAAATGAGATTAAAACTCATTTAAGGCTGTTACGTCTCCAAAACATTTTTGGTCTTCATTTAATCAACCCGTTGTCCTCTGTAGAACCTCTTTAAGGAGAACATCGAGCAGCCCTTTGAATTCAGGCTTAATCTAATCGGTGAGATCATCTGTGTTTTCCAATTCTGTCCGAGTGGCAGGCCAGGGTGAGTGGGCTTGGTGTCAGGTTCGAGCAGCAGCGACGTCGACGTCGAAGTGTCTGGGATGTGTAATGTAGCAAACCATGCAAAAATGAGTGGGACGGAGGTGGGCCAAAGTTCACACCACACCCCCCCCAGCCCACAGCACCAAAGCCACCCCCCAGAACATGAGCATAGTTTGCAGAGCATGTTAATAGCCGTGTGTAAATCTCCTTCACCCTATTTATCCTTCCGTGTCTCACTCCCTCACACGGTCAACAGGACGCCCTTTTCCACCTAGAGTTCATCTCCCCTGGATTGTTCTACCACTCCTCTGTGAAATCTACCTTCACCCCTTGGCACTGCCCCCGCCCCCATACACACACACTCAGTTTTTCTGTAATTAAGTTTCACTCCCATCTCTGCCTCCATTTCACACACACAGTGATGCCACCATAAAGTCACTCTCTCTGCAGGGCGTGGCCTGCAGCTCTTACACGCTCAGCCCGTGGTTCCCACACATAACACCTCCCACAGCTTCCAATTTACCCAGCTAAAATGACTATTTACTGGGTTCAAGGGGTTAACTTCGCCTGTGATGTCTGCTGAGGATGGTGATGAAAGGACGGAGACACTGCACTAATGATCTGGACACATACCACGAGCCATCGGAGAGGCAGAATGAAACAGCTTGTGGAGAAACTAAAGTCACAACAAAATCACACCAACAACTCATTATTCATGCATCTTATGGAGCATACGGTCGCGGTGAGCCTGGAGCGTATCCCAGAATGCACCAGGCACAAGGCAGGGAACACCCTGACAGGGATTCCAGTACATCCCACAGCAATGAATCTTACGTTAAAAGGAAATATTTTTTATTACATAATCCATGATCTTTTTAAATGATATCCTTAAGCCCCGATGGTTTTTTCATAGGAAGAAAAAATCTTAAAGGATTCAGGAGACAGAAAAGGTACTCGGCTGGACATTTAAATCCTGACTGTGTGTGTGTGTGTGTGTGTGTGTGTGGATTACGTTTGAATGACCAAATGTCCGCCACAATGTAATAAAAACCAGTTTAGACGTTCATTTTTCAGGTCCCCACAAAGATCTGTGAAAGCAATCAAAAAAGTAAAAATGCCAAAAGTTGTATTTTTTTTTACTTAATAGTTAAGGCTGGGTATGATTAAGATCGTCATGTTGGGATTATGATAATAACTTTCATATAATAATGAATGGTGAGTCCCCACAAAAATATCATTACAAATCTGTGTGTGTGGGTCTGTGTCTGTATCTGCATGCCCATGGACGTGAAAGAAATCAACAAACAACACAGGTCTTGATAATTAATATTACTTTGCTTTTATAGATATATTAAAAATTATAATTACATTAATTATAATCAAAACAATTAATTACAAATGAGCACATGGGAGACAATAGTTTTAAATAACTTAAAAAATAGACATCAAAAATATTCTGGAACATTTACATACAGTGTTCACGACAGGACTCGACAGTTCACATGCTATTTGGTCCTGGTGGGGGGAAGACATGTGTGCCCCCTCTCCCCCCCCACCTCCGTAGTCCCTCTGCCCAGTGAGACCTCCTGGGGGGGGGGGCAGTCGGGACAGGCTACAGTCCTTCCGCTAATCGGTGTCTCCTGCCGCTTCCTCTCCTACGGCATCAAAGCCGTGATTGTTTCAGAAAGGAAGAGAGAGAAACGACACGATGAAGAGCCAGAGCACTTTGAAGACGGAGGCCGTGGACCGTCTGTGGCGTCGTTCCCCCGCCATGTCGGTATGGCGCGAAACGAGCAGAGCCCCATGGGACAGTCTCTCTCTGACAGGGACCGGCCCTCTCTCCCCATGGCAGCACCCTCTACTTGCTCGGTGTCCTTCTCCCGACAGCCCTGCCCCTGTTGGACGTCTGGCAGGACCTCGTCGGAGTCCACAGCACTGGACTCATCTAAGTGGGGAACCTCCCAGTCGCTCTCAGCTCGACCCGCCGTGACCCGATGGCCGTTCTTGGTCGAGCGATGGAGGACTGGCACCTTCGAACACAGGAAGGTGCCTCCAAGCGCACAGACACAGACCAATTACTCGCACTTTCGCCATCTGTAGCAATCGGGTTTCACTTCTACTGAGCTTCATTTCAGAACCTTGTCCAGCAAACGGTGCTGCTGCAGTGAAGGACCTCTGGCCGTCGACTATCCAGTGGTCGGTAGGCCTGACAGATGGATACAGGCTGGCTTTACAGACCTCCACCGCTGTTCAGAGCCTGTCTGAACTGCCGAAGATAACGCATCGCTTATGACATGCCCTCGGCTGGAGTTCTGGCTGTTCGATTCGTCGGGGGCCAGTGCAAACACGCCTTTGGAATTTCAGAATTCGGGAATTCCAGAGCCTTGGATGCTCTTCTCAGTTAAAATCCAGTGCCTAGGTTAAATTAGCATACCAGAAAAGTATACACATGTATATATTATTCACGACTGCACCAGTGATACGTGAGGGCATTGAAATGTGACAGTGATCATTTTATCTCTCAAAGTCTTGAGGTTTCTCTCAGTGCTGTAGTCCAGGGTTGCATCCAACCCCTGTTTCAGTTGAATGACTATCCAATTCCAGGTCACCTTTTCTTGTTGCCTCTTGGTCCAGTATTTCTATGAGTTTCCACAGTGTGGCACAGATGGGACACACATGAGATGTCACATGACAACTGATCTCATGAGGAGTTCCATCTCATCCAGGAGTCCTTCTGGTGATTTCTATTTTCTCAAAAAGACGACTGTTGTTGTCGCATACAACTTACGAGAAAGGTTCCGGTAATATTACAAGCCTCTTCTGACTCAAAAAGCTACGTGAAGATCTAGAGTGGATGAGCTTATATTTGACGAGCACCCATACATCCACGATGTCTTCAGAATTCCCTCGAGCTCCAGGAGGCGAAACAGCAGCTTAACATCTTGGATGGCACAGGGAAGAATTAAAGACACGTTAGTCACACTCGTCATCGCTGCTCAGGGTTTTTAGACCAAGACACATCTTGCTCCCTCACTTTTGATGGGTTCTCTACATGAGAATGGCCCTCATAGCGGTCTTGCTCATCCTGTTCCTGTTCTTACGGAGTCTCCTCCGTAACGAAGAGGAGCGCCTCCTGGGAGGACGGAACGGGGATGGTGTCTGCATGACGGCCGGTGATCTCGCGGTAGGTGGCGCCATCGCTGAATCGCCAAAGAGAAAGGACATAGAGAACACGTCAATATGAACATCGATGTTGCTGCTCTAGTTGACATTCACGAGTCTATAATCGAGACCTTGGTTCATGGGAAACAAGGAGTGTGCCGGGTAAGAAGCACATGCATTGGGGGGGTGTGTATGGGCCGTCTTAATCACCTGCTTTTGTTGCAGTCGTGTGCACTTGTTGGTGCGGCTGATGAAGGTGCTGTTGATGGTGATGGTGCTGTTGGCGTGCTTCCTGTTCCTGCACCTGATCCCCTTCTTGGTCGCCGAGTCCCTCCTTCTTTGAAGCCTCAGCTTCCTCCTGATTCGTCCTGATTTCCATCCCTAGCTGCTTGTTGTCTCTGTGGGGGTCCTTGGATAGCGACCCCTGATTGGTCACCCCTGCACGGGCGGAGCCAGGCCAGTGCTCTTGCGGATGTCTCGTCACCGCATCCGGGTGCAGGCTGGGCCGCGGCTCCCCCGCTTGGGTCCTTCTCGCTGCCGTGGAGCCGCCGCCAGGGGCTGGGGTCCCTGATGGGAGTTTCTCCTCTGCGGCTTTGCTGTGGTGATGGTGGGACAATCGTGTGGCGGAGTGACGGTCCCCTGGCCTCTCTGGAGGCCTCTCATCTCCTAGTTGCGAGTCCAGCTCATCCTCCTCCCGCCGCACCTCCTTCTCCTCTGCTCCCTCCCATGCTGCAGCGCCAAGCGATAGCTGCCCGTCCGAGGGTGTCGACGGCTCCCCCTGGCCGGACATTCCCAAGCGTGTGTCAGGGGTTTGCGTCTGCCACTGGCGCCCCTCCGGCTCCTCCAGCTGGAAGTTCTGGTTTTGCTTCAGCACGTCGTGCTGGTAAATGTCCTCCTTGGACGGGGTTTTGGGCCTGGGGGCCTTCGGCGGGGGGCTCTGCGGTTTCCGCGCCGTGGTCCTGGGCATGTCGACCGGCACGGCGCTCCTGCACCGGCACTCCACGTGGTCCTCCACCGTAATCACGGCCATCTCAAAGAACGCCCGCTTGTTGGCAAACTGGAGCTTCCTCACCTGATGGCGAAAAGAGAGAGAGCTCTCAGAGGAATCGCGGCTGACCTTCGTAGGGGATGGAATGCGTAGCTAGTGAGGGTGTTGAAGTGCATGCAGGGGGAGGTCACTGTTATGGTGTTTATGTTCCTGCAGGGGGGTGGATGTTGGCTACAATGTGTTTATGTTCCTCCAGGGGGTGGATGCGACTGACGGATGCTGGCGAGGATGTTTATGCACCTGCACCGGGCAGATTCTGGTTGCGGTGTTTATGTGTCTGCAGGGGGCGGATGCTCGCAGTAGCGTTCATGTACCTTCAGGGGGCGTATTCTGCTGACGGTGGCCACGCACTGCAGGTTCTTGGTGTTGCAGCAGCCGGAACAGCGCTGCACCTCCACGCAGGAAGGAAACGGCAGGAAGTTGGCGTTATGGGGGTCCAGCATGGAGCGAGACACCTCCATCACCTCGGTCCGCACCTTGCACTCGGCCGGCTGTGCCATCTGGATGTCACCTGAGGTGGAAACACCGCGCGCGATGAGCGGCGCGCCTTCGGAACAGACGCCGCAAACATCATAATATCGCAATAAAGCGTTTGCCAGGACGCATTTAGACGCATTTAATTTAACCGTAATAGCGATACTTGATGCGTGCCAGGCGGAAACTGGCAGAGACGTCTGGGGCAGGTACCCCCGGGCCTTTTAAATGCACCTACCAGCTGTGTCGTCTCACTTAGTTCTCACTCACTCTAGGGTTGGTAGTTTGTCAAAGGGATGGATGAATGGCGGGGGGGCACTCACCGAGGCTTCTGGGAAAGCGATGCGGGGCCGTGCGATTGGCCAGCAGCTCCTGGACTAATGGACCATCTGGGTGCTTCTCTGGAGGGGTGGAGAGGTTGAATGTCATTCTGGTAAGCTGGGCATTCTGGGCACGGTGCCTCCAGATGCAGCAGTGTGGCTATTCGCGGTGGCGTGTAAGCGCCACGTTCGAGACCGTGGGACATTGTCCGCGGCACAAAGGAAATTGTTATCGAAAACAATCGCTGCTATTTTCTGCAGGCGGGCTGGTCGACGGGCCGTGAGGAATGCGTGTGAGCGAGTGGATAAGAACCAGGAGGTAATTATAGCAAACGTCCATGTGTGTGTGTGCGTGCGTATGTGTGTGCGCGCGCAAGTGTCCACTTCAGTGAAAAAGTCAAATATGGGGGTTATACACACGTGCTTCCTTGGGAAAAATGGGAAATGATAGTGTGCTGTACACCCCAAGCACATGTGTGTATCTCTGCCTTTCACGTCCAACCAGAGACCAGAGAATGAGGCCGGAGGGCGTGTCACTCGTTAGACACGCCCCCTCGGGGGACACATGACCCCCGCGTCACCTGCCGCCAAGTGGAACGCAGCGCTGGCAGCGTCGTGTGATTTCATGCCGGTTGGTGAAACGCGGCGACGCCCCGCCGCGGTTAGGGGAGGCGCCGGGCGGCTCGGCGGCCGAGCGTGATGCCGACGTGCTCTGGATGCCGCCGTTCACACCCCATTTATCTTTAGCTCCAGAGTTTGGCCGAATCCTCAGATTCTCCGGCTGCTCCTCTGCTAAGCTGGTACGGTTATCTCCGGGTCTGTTCCCAAACAGCACGTCTTCAGCCGCCCCAAAAGTCCCGCTGCACGGCAATACATGTGACGATCTCTGTCCCTCTAGGTCTCCCATCCCTGCTAGGTGGTGTGTCTCTGCGGTCCATGCCTGTTGTACGGGAGGGGTGTGGTTCGCCACATACTGAGGCTGAACACAGAGCTGTGGCTCAAGGTCGTTCATATTGCCCCCCTCCCCAAAAGGAATGTGACAATCGCCAGTGTTCTGCAGTTAACAGCTCCGTGTCCGTCACCCTGTCCGCCCATCCCACAAAACACGTTTGCATCACGATGCTGAAAAGTCTGTCCTTCAGCAGCGCTCATCTACAGAGGAGGCTGTCGACCCGACGCGGCACGTCAGTGCCGACGACCGATCTGGGGCGGCGCCGGACGTGAGGGGACGAAACGGCCCCCCGCGAATAAGCATGAAACCGCGCGGCACGTTGCGGCGGCGCTGGAATGCAGATTTACCTACGGAGTCAGAGTCTAGGAGCCTCTGCAGGTCCTCGAAGGAGTCTATAGGAGTGCCTGTCACCAGCTCCACCAGCGATAAGGGCAGCGGATCCCCCTGGAGCCAGAGAGACAGACAGAGAGGGCAGACAAGGTTAGAGTCACTGCTGACCCAGCTGGCGCGGTTTCACGGTGCAGTTGGACCTGAGGCTTCTGAAGAGTCACTGCTGGCTGATGAATAGGAAGGATAGTTTCTTTCCTTCCATCCATCCATCCATCCATCCATCCAACCATCCATCCATCCATCCATCCATCATCCCAATAGGGCTGTGGGGGGGTGTGGAGGGATTATACCAGGCAAAAATGTAAGGCAACATTATGATTCTCTCAACGAGCCCAGACTGCCATAACCTGAATAGCTTCTATTAAATTTTCCATAAATTTAATCAATAAATGTGTAGAATGTTACAAGCTACAGATCTTTACCTGGGAGATTCATGGTATGATAAACATAACAATAATGACGACGACGACAACGAGAATAATAGCAATTACACTATTAACGTTGTAAGAATGGGCTCCAGATGGTCAGGAAACCAGCATATCAGGGAAACAGAAAAAAATACAGAAAACAGACGCAAACAGACACGAGACGAATGAACAAAACAACTGAAAACGACACAAGGAGCAAAAGGGGAAGTCTCATGAACAGAGGCTCATTTCTTAGCGGCGCTGCATCTGGTGCTATTTTAATACCCAGCATTACTCATGATCACCCCTCTCATGCGAAAAAGAAGCGCTTCTCGTTAGTTCAGACGGTTCGCTCGCGTTGCAGTCAACGTCAGGTGGTTCTTTGTCTGAACAAGAAAAAACGACGTTTTAATTTAAGAATCGGATCGCACGCATGGAACGGAAACGCAGAGAGGAACGGAGGGGCACAGGATAGTTCCCATTAGCTAGCGGTGCCTCGGCGATCCCGATGACTCATTTTAGGGTTACTGTGAATTAGTTAGTGTCAGTGTGCATCTAGCGTGGTTCATAATTCCTGGAGGAGTGACAGCGAGAGAGCCCAGTTTCCTACGTGCAGTGGCGGCGTCTCACTTGCCGGTAGGTTCCCACGAACTTACATACTGCGGGCATACGTGAGCCAGCCGGCCTCCTGCACTCACAAAGCCCCGGTAGGGCGTGCTTTGATATATATCACAGTGGCCCCTCCCAGCTTCCACGGTCAGTATAGTAGTAATGGGTTTGCCATGCAAAAATGCATACCCTTATCTAAACGAGCCGTCAAGAGACTTTCCAAGAGGCAGGTGCTCGGTACATTTTGCAGACTGGGTGGTCCACTTCCGTACGTTTAGCGTGATCGTGATGCTGAAAATGAGTATTTAGCACCTTTAATCACTCTGGAAAGATGCAGGTATTCAGGCACCCTAAGGCCTCCCCCTGTAGGCTACATGCCTGCTATCTATCTATGCTGCATATTTTTGCTGCCGAGGACCTAGCGTATTATTGCCAAACCAACTAAATGGAATTGTGAAACTGAATATAGACATATTTGTATAACTACAAAATAAAGTTAAATCAAAAAGTTACTTAATGTTCTATTCAATACCTCATTTATCATTCAGTTTATTCTTAATTTGCATCCAGAACCAATTTTCCCGTTCCATTTTTTTTTTTTACACTCTATTCAGGACCACATCGTTCTCTTATGTGTAAAGTCTATTTATTTATTTGTTTGTTTGTTTGTTTGTTTTTCAGTAGGGTCGGGATGAACGATACGTCGAGACGCGAGGTAAGTTATGGCGTCGCTGAGTCAGCTGATAAAACGGTCACTCCCTCTACCTGGGAGTGCAAAACCCGCGGGCAGAGTTCTTGTGGGATTCCGGAGCACTGATGAATGTCAGATAGCGCAAAAACTGGATGGGGTAGGTGAAGCGTAATGACACATAATAACAGGACGGGCTTGCTGCCAACACATACACATATACACATGCTTGCACTCGCATACACATGCATAGTCCCAAATTAATACATAGGCTATGATCGCACGCACAGACACACGGGCGAACACTTATACATGTATATACCCACACACCCAAAGCACACAGTCTTTGAAATATGCACGGCATATTCACACCCACATACAGCGTAGAGGTGGCCAAGTTTTACATCCGAATTTTTTTACAGATTCGGATAAGCAAAATATGAATAGACCTTACATTACAAGCCTGCATTCCACACCCCACATACAGGCGATGGATAGACAGGTAAGCAGCAAAGACGATCACTTAAAAATTCTGTAAATTTTTCATTACTCCAACCCATACAACGACTAGGAAGAGTTGGGATAAAAGCAACAACCTATACACCGGTGGCGAAGAGTAGAGATCTGAGGAGGGGGAAAGAAAACATCCGTTCACGTCTTTTGAAATTTACTTTGAAGAAATACCATTACTAAGACTTTAGCGACTGCCTAAGCGGTCATTCAATTACTCTGAGAAATTCACTGACTGACATTTCTACGTTCTCTCAACATAACGTTTTCCAGACACTTTGTTTTTTCATGTGCATTTTTACGAGCGCAGTTTTACAAGCGATATCCTGGACGAATCGTAATTTGAAACACGAATTCTTTGAAAACAATATATAGATGACCATTTTACAGAACACATAAAGTTTATGAACACATAAACCTATTTCAGGCCATCAGAAAAAATGTCACTATCTGGAAATAAAGGTCCCCTCGACCACATTAACTCAGGTGATGGTCCAGTTTGATTAAAGGACTTTTACTCGGGAACAGAAAGGAGCCGCTGGTTCTCCCTGTTTATATAGAGCTGAATCCGTCCTGACTTCTGCACACAGAGCAATGCAATGCCCACAATAGCGTAACACTTGAACGAAGCCAGCGAGGTATTCTGTTTATTTTGGTGTCTCAAGACAACACTGACTGCTGATCCGAAGGATATTTAAACGATGTTAAACAAACATGGCTGACTGTCTCACAAAGGGATGGATAAACAGAAAAGAAAGACGGATATAAGAAATGTCAGCGATTTTGTCCCCCGTAATAATAATATATTACACACTAAGGCTAACAGTATTTCTTTACTGAGAAATGTGATGACAAACTCATAATACCCAAAGGAAACAATTATTCATAAATATGCTGTCTATTATATCAACTATCGTTAATTATCACTAGAGCAAGAAAGAGAAATTAACATTTAAGCCTACTTAAGAAGTGTATATCTCGATTAATTTCTATAATTCACCAGTAAAACACAATGGCTGACTAATATCCCATTAATGCATAGGTAAAACAGTAGAAATGAGTCAATAAGTGGATCGACGAGTGTCAACAAAACTTTAAACTTGTGTGTATACAAGTGGTGGGCGCGTCCACAAGCGTGCGATCCTACCTGGCCGCTTCCAAAGCGCAGGCACGCGAGCGTAGCGAGCACAAGCACCGTAAAGCCCATCATGCCGAAGCACCAGTCTCCGCAATTGCCTGTGCATTTAAGGAAAGGGCACGAAAGCCGCTCCTCAGCACCTCGGCGCAGGGACAGCGGCTCTCTGTGGGTCTCGATCGCCTTTCCCTTCGGACAATGCCCTTATTGAATTCTATTTTATCTCCACCACGCCTGTCCGAAGAGCTCCAGAGAAACCGGGTCCGCTGTAAGAAGCATCTGAAGTCCGACAGTCCAGACCAGTCGAGTTGTTGGTGGCAGATGTATAGTTCCCAAGATCTTCCAAGAGGGTAAAACGGAAACTTTTCCGGGCAAGAATAAGGCTAAATTAAATGAGTGTTATTAAAAAGCGACTCTGGGTTTGTTCTTTGTAGACACCACGTATCTAAAGGAGCTTCCCCACGAGAAAACTTCTTGTTAATAGTATGATTTTTCATCGCACTCAATGCATTCCATCAACGTCGAACTGGACAAAAGGTCCAGCTCCAGTGTTCCCACTTTCTTCTCCTATTAAATAAAAGATTAACCTTGAAATGAATAACACCGCCTTTGTATAATTAAGCGCCTATCGCAGAGGTTTGTGTGTAAGCATGCACTATCTGACCGATGCGCACTGCACTGCAAATCGCCTCTTCACCAAAAGCCGGTGTCTGTTTAGTTTGTCGGGTACAAATCCTCCGGACACTTCGCTCCCTTTCGACTGCGGTGAACTGCTCGGACTGATCGCTGAACAGCTTTCCATTTGAAGCAGCCTCTTCGAGTAAAGGCAGTCCCCACCTCCCCCGCCCCTTTAAGGCCAGTCTTTTTCCATATAAGGAACAAGGGGACATTCTCCTTGTAGGAAACGTGTAGCTACTTAAAGGGGAAAGTATTTAACCTGCTGGTTAACCACCAAACCAATATGCTTAATATGGCTATAAATATTTTCATGCTTTTCGAAGAAAAAAAAAAACATATTCTGTATACGATCAAGTACTTGTTTTTAGTCTGCGTTTGGTGACGCTTAATGAAGCAAATATGAATTCTATATATTACATGCTTGTTATTTCTGGATGCTTCCACTTATGACTTCCTAGAATGTTGAATGAATGACAGATGAGTCATTTTTTTCTGAGTAAATCAGCTGTACTTGGTACACATGACAATAAACTTCAACTTCCAAAAGCATCTTAATTTAATGCAGTTTTGAGACGTGGGATTTTTAAAAAAAAAGTCTCGATGCTGTCTCTTGCTGAATTCCTGTATGCCAAACCTCAGCCTTGTCTTTGAACTTGTGTGTATCTGCGTGGTGCACCAGAGTATTTCTGAGTTCAGCACTGGATTGTTTATAAATCACCAATATTCACCACGTCTTTGACTGTCGCCAAGTTTATTCTTTTTTCCAGTGCGAGTAACGCTTCGCGTTTTGTGCTGTCACCGGCCAGCGAATGTGGGCCATAGAGTCAGGAGTCCAGTCGATTACTGCGATTTATTTTGGGTTGCGGGCAGCAAGACAACATGCTGTGTGGAAATGCACACCCTGGGCCGTGGCAGGACGGTAAATAAAAACCTGAGCAACGAAACATCACTCCCTTAGGAATTTCAAGCTTAAGTTGATGGTCAGATGTAGGCCTGCTTGTTGCAATGAGATGTTTACTTGAAAGTTTTCTGTCAATTAATTAACAGATAGATAGATAGATAGATAGATATCCAGGCTATCCCGTTCCCTCCTCTGTCTTTGCACTACACCCTTGTGTATTTTCACTCGTCCCTGGACTGTGCCATACCCCTGTGGGTTGAGTGTCTGGAACAGAGGCTGTAGCCTTCCAGTCATGGGTTCTAGTCTAGTCTCACCTGTGGTTTGCCTTTATTGTTTGTTCTGCTGCCCGGTGTTTGTTATTGGTCCCTTGCTTCCCTGTTTCTGTCCTGTTTGATTTTGGTTTTGAATGTTCCTCATCTTCCTGGCGTGACCCCTAAGCGTTCCTTAGGTGCCTCCATCCCTGCTCTTTGTTATGTGCACACCGTTCCTCCCCTGTCTTGTTAGCCCGTGGCCTTGATGGTTGAGGTTTTTGGCGATTCACAGATCCCCTTTCTTAACCCTCAGTACCTGCGTATTTATGGGCCTGCCTTTGTTAATTTCCCCAGTCAACCATCATTCTATGTTGCTACATGTCGGAAGCTTTGTCCCCTCCACCCGTTCTCAGTCTTTTTGTTTTATAGTTTTTTTTCCCTGCTTTGTCCTGGAGCTGATATGTGGAACGTCAGTCAGTTTCTGTCACAGGCCGGCATGGCGCAAACTGGAAAGGGGTGACGATCCACTTAAACTCCCTGTTCCACAGCATGCACACAATCATCCGGCCAGTTCATCCACCCCCCTGTAACCTTTGGGGATGACTTGTATCTGTTGTCCCTTCTTATATGTCCTCACGCAGTCTCTAATATCAAATAAATTTCCAGGAATTACTTAGCAGGAAAGCACAACCACATTTAAAATACGTCCTATAAAAAAGAACGAATTAAAATATCATTTTAGCTGCACTTCAGATCATCTATGTCCCTCTTCAACCAACCTTATGCCTCCATTTTGGAAACGATCGTGAGTTTTTTTGTTTGTCTCGCTGCAGTAAAACGTGAGGAGTTTCCTCTTGCTGTGGAGAAGGGCTTGAGTATTATCAGGTTCCTGCCGGATCTGCAGGAAAGCCAACCAGATCTGGGAGATGCAGCTCACCTGATAGTCACATGTGGTTGAGGCTGCCCTGACCCCCGCCACCTCAGCTCTAACATGCCCCCTCCCTCGCTAAGGAAGCTGCGATCCTGCCCTGCAGTTTCAATGGGAAGGAAGCTAGGCTAGCTGACTAGCTTCATTAGTGGCAAGTGCACAACCGGTCAAACAGCAAACAATGCAGGGTGAAATGAGTTTAGAAAAGCCACGGTGGGCGGGATTCACACACGGCGCCTCTCACTGATTGGTCATTGTCTTGTCACCTTATGGTTGAGTAATGAAGTGACTGACAAGAGAACCGATCTATTCCAGCCGAATAATTCAATTATTCCCAAGATGGGTACCTGAAATGATTCCGCACATGAGTGCCTGAACAACATTACAGGCAGAATTGAGCCTATTAAAAAAGTAACAACATCACTGACAAACACAAAGGCAATTAAAGCCAATGCATTTTTAATATGTATTTTTAAAAGCACTTGTTAAAAAAAACTAGACAACATCCATCCATCCATCCATCCATCATATATGACCACAGTGAGCCTGAAATCTGTTTCAGGAAGCACTGAGAACAAGGCAGGGGGGGCATTCTGGGTGGCATTCCAGTCTAAAGGGAGAGAAAATAAAAATTCAGAAAGTATGTAGTTTTAAAGGGTGGGGGGGGGGGGTTGCGGTGGTTTGTGCGGTTGCCTCAAACCGCTGGTGCGTGGGGGGGGTGCTG
>JABFDZ020000097.1:6116347-6127424 GCA_019775955.2 Pollimyrus isidori | reverse complement strand
GAAAAAGCTATTGTGGCAAAAAAACTCGAGTTTGCAAAATAAAAATCGTTTTAAACTACAAAATCGATAAATCGATTTTTTGCCCAGCCCTACTTCAATGCCTTCTTCACAGACTGGATGATTAACCAAATAAAGCAGCTCGACATTACAGTAACGAACAATAAATAAACCACTAACATGTATTACAGCATTTCTATAATTTATTTGAACTTTATTTTACCATGTAAATTAACTGAAAACCAGTACTCACTACTTAAGTGATATTCGGAAGAAACAGCAGATTACGTATCGGAATTGCCTAGGATACAAACATCATGCGTGTAACTAAACTCTTCAGCCAATAACGGCAAAAGTGTGTCGTCACAGAGGCAGTTCCAGTTTGTGTAGCTGGGTGAGAGGTCGCATTGCATCTAACCGTAATGCATTGCGTCAGGATCAGAATGCGTTGCTTTAAGCCAGCGCTGTAAGCAAGTCAAAAGCACCCAATGACCGGACCGGGGAAACAAACTGAAAAGCAGACTTAAAACAAAGGAGTAATGACAACCAGAAACAGCTGATCACATGGGAATCCCACACACGTTAACGAAGGGGCGTGGCACACGGAAGGAGTGGACAATCGGGGCAGGACAGGTGTAATGTTGGGATAAGACCTTTATCGTATCGGAAACCAATAAGGAAAAAATCCTCTTCTTGTTTTATCCTGTTCGTTTTGTGTTTAAATGCTAAAAAACATATTTAGGTGTAATTTTGGGGGGCCGGGAACCAATTAATTGGTTTTCCATTATTTCTCATGGGAAAAATTTGATCAGAACTCGAACTTTTTAGGATTCGATCCGGAGTCCGGAACGGATTAAGTTTGTGAACTGAGGTACCACTGTAATTCCTGTGTAATGTAAACAGAGCAGCAAGCTGAAGAAAACTCCAGTGATTTAATAAGCAATTAGATCAGGGGTAGCCAATCTTACCCGCAAAGGTCAGGTGTTCAAACCCAGGTATGAGGACTCTTCAGCCAATCAGTCATCTAATTAGTAATCTAATTAGGGAGTTACAGCAAAAACCTGCATACACACGGGCTCTTTGCAGATAAGATGCAAATTAGATTAACTGCTTCAGGGTAAAACATTATACTATTTATTTCAAAAGTGAGTGGACCTTTGCAAATGTAACGTTTGGTTTTAAGCAGCTCCACAATCAAGCAAATTATTTTCAATTAAACCCAAAACAACAGTATTATATAAATGGAAAACCTTACAGCTGGAGTAGGCAATCTGGAACCTGGAGAACCAGTATCCAGGTTTTCCATCCTACCTGATGAGTGACTATTCCCCTGAGAGCAGGTAGGATGGAAAACCTGCAGGATACTGGCACTCCAGGATCGGGCTTGTCGACTTCTGCCTCATGGTTAATAAAAAGCACTGAGAGCAATAATTTTGTCCATAGAACAGATTATTCCACTGGATCCAATCAGGTACATCAACACTAGTTCTCCACCACCATAACCTGTTGAGTTTAGTCCCAGATCAACACAGGAAATATTTCACATTCATTTTGTAACTTGATGATAATCAACTCAATCCCGCATCCAGACCTGAGCCCTGAACCCAATACCCACACGTTCCGCTTTTACTTGCCTCTAGGTGGAGTTCCGACCATAATACATTACCTTCCCAACCGAGAGAGAAATGGGGCAGGAGTCAAACTCCAAAATAAATATAAACAACAAATAAGTCATTCTTGAGGTTGCTGTTGATACAACTTTATGTTGTATACAACTTTGAGACCATGGGTATTAAGTATAAAAATATTATTATAATAATAACATAATTATCAATAACAATAAGATTATTATTATCATTATTAATAATAATAATAACCCTTCCCAGTCATACTGCCTTGTGCCCCATGTGTTCTATGTATGCAGGCTCTAGGCTCACTATGACACTGTATACAATCATAACAAAACCATTTAATTCAAAATGAACTGTTATATGCAGCTATGGCTGGGTTATTTTTAGATGGAGATCGCTAAGGATCTCCAAGCTGGCCGCAGGGCCATCAACCGATGTGACATATCCGGGGTAGGTAGGGCAGTACTCGGGGGCAGATCTGGGCACAGACCCGTCAGGTGGCGTGAGTAGGGGAATGAGCTTGGCGTGAGCGTAGTCAATCTCAAAGCCCTCAAAGATGAGCGCGACCCCCCAGGCGCCCAGCCCCTCCTCCAGCAGGAGAGCCACCTTGCGTGCGGCCAGAACCAAAGCCCTGTAGTCATCTTCCTCCAGGCGGAAGATGTCGCTGGTTAGCGGGCGGCGGGGCACCAGGACGGTGAAGCCTGGCGCGCTGGGGAAAGGTGTGAGGAAAGCCACATGGGTCTCATCCTCCCAGACCCGCCATTGCTGCTCCTCTCCGCGCACGATGCGGGAGAAGAGGCCGTCGTGAGAGGGATCGCCCAGGAAACTGTAGTCCGGAGGCGCATCGGGAAGCGGGAGCTTGGCCCGAATCTTCCCCCGGATCTTCTCCAATTCTGCATCCCGCCAGCGCGGGCCACATTTGGAGGTACAGTAACCGGGATCGTGAGGCTGGAAGTCCTCCTCCTCGGCCAAGTGCGGCCTCCAGCCGGGATCCAGCCCGTGCAGGGGCAGTACGCGGACGCCAGCCGGCCGCTCCGGCTCGGGTTTGAACACCAGCGCACAGCGCCGGACCGCAAGACGCTCGCAGAGGAGGGCGGCCACCGCCCGCGCACCCAGCAGCAGAGGCAGGAACTCCGACTCTGCCAAGTGGAAAATGCTGCTGGGGCCGCTGGAGGATCTTGGAGTCAGGATAGCAGCTCCCGGAGTCCAGGGTTCAGGGTGTAGAAAGGCAACCAGCCGGTCCGTTTCCCAAATCAAATGCTGCTTATGAGCAGTGGAGCTCAGGGATGTCATCCTGGGAAGAGCAGAAACATCGAAAACACGTCCCCGAAATGAGCCACCGCCAGATGACATTCATTCTGTTACATTTGCAGCCACTCCTATTAATGGGAATCTTGACACTAGATAAATTAGAACAAAAGCCTCGGAAAAAAAGAGAAGAAAAAACGTTATAGCTCTAATAAAAGTGAACTGAAAAACCATAAGTAAATTGGAAGGGAGTGACGACTCACAAATATCAGACACCACAGATCTCCCGGAAGATGCGGTGTTGCACGGTATTTTGTGACCTTCGTAATGTGTGACTCGAGTTGCGCGTGTTATTGGGAATGAACGCAAGGTCCGCGTTCACGAACTGTTTGCGCGAAATACACAACATAAAACATCAAATATACAATAAGAAAGAATAACTATCGTTCACTTTTAAAACAATCATTTATTTGAAACGTGCATTTATGTACATGGATATTCCTTGGTCGATATTTCTATTTAGCTTGCACACACCCCCTTTCAAAGAAATACATTAAACATAAAAGTGAGAAATCGTGGAAAAGAGTCGCAACATCGGCTATATGTTTTACAGCTCAAAATCACCCACTCCTTTAGCTTTCCTACAAAATTGGCGATTGTTGCTTTTGAGAGACCATGCAGAAAAGTTATTTCCAATCATAGCTCCTGAGGCAACACTATAAGAAACACGAGGACGGAACAGATAGTAGAAACGCTGCTGCCTAGAAAAAGTTAAATGAAAACGGTAAACTAATTACACTATATGAAATGCGCAGGTGGTTCGTGCACTTGAACATGTACAACGGTCACAAAATTATTTTGAAAATATGATGCAACGCCTCTGCTCTGTCGTTCTGCTATTCAGTGGAGGTAAAATTAAGTCTTACCCTTGCAACCTTGCCCAAATTTTTATCACTCTCTAGCCCCTCAACTGCTTCCCTTAAATATATAACCCTAAGGTGGGAAATCTGCAAAATACTTATATTGTGTAGAGTGCATAGTATTCTAATATACCGCCTCTCAGAGCAACTAAACATAACAAATTACAGAAAACGAAACTCGCATTACTTACCTTCGTATCAGTTTAGTTACAAACATACACTACGGATTGCATCTAAAGAGGTGTAGTGTCTTCGGAAAAGTTTAGTTGCTCTAACGGTTTATTAGAAGAATGACTTCCCACAGGTTTTCCAATGTCCGTACTGATAAGAGGCTGGGAAACATCGCGCGAAAGTCACATGACATCATGCAAGCAAAGGTCCGCCTCTCGCCGAGGAAGTCGATGCGCGCGGGCTTCCGGTCCCTTATCGCACGAGTTGGAGTTTTTTTTTGGTAGCATTTGTGTTCTTTTATTTTTTGTTAAATTATTTAGTGTTTTAATAAATACGCCAACACATCTGTAAAGTATAGCAAACGGGGTTCACAGAAGGGTTATCTTTATATGCTTTTGGGTACTTTGTTTCCACATGTGATTGTTCTATGCCGTGAAATTACCGCGAATTGAGATCAGATATGATTTAACTTTATTGATCCCAGAGATTTTTTAATACGTCGACAATTGTTAAATCATCTTTTTACACTGCAACGAAAACATAAAATGAAAATAACTTGAGATGTTAGTATACCTGAGTCAGTGCTGCCGAAAAAACCGTTCAGTTACATATCCCGTAGTCAATTTCAGCTGGCGTAATAGGAATACGAGACATCTGCTTGATGAACCGTAGGCCCAGACTTTCCATGTGTTCAATAAGAGGACATATACTTGATACAGGATTAACCAGTATTAAAAGGCTACTTATAGAACTGATGTATTTTAAGAATAGTTGTTCAATATAGTTACTTAGTACAGACTAGCACTGACACACGTGGCTTGCATTAAAACCAACGCAGCTGTCAGCGTAGCTGAGGGTTAGGAGAAAGACGTCTTCAGTTCCACATACCAGCTTCTCCTAAGTTTAGTTCCTTCTCAGAAGTACCTCCTTAGCAGATGCTATGAGACCTAGGGAAATTTATATTAGAACCTCCTTCTGTTCAAAAGCCGAAAACTCATACCACTGGCTGGTGACTCACAAGCACTTAAATTGACTTTAAGGATGCCTCCAGCCCCACCCATTCGTTACTACTTTTAAAATCAAGTCACACAGCAGGCCTATTCATTCACTTGGAAGGTTTGAGTCCTTGCAAAAGATCAGGATGTACAGCAAAATAAGTTTATACTATGTGTTCAACAAATGTTGGGGGAAATGTCTCAGCAAAGCTTTATTAGAAAAGATGCATTTTACAAGCAAACAGTGGCACTACATGTATTATGTACAGAAACTGTTCATATTAAATAAATTTAAGTAATGCACTGTACAAAACAAAGGTGCGAAATGTGACCCCTTACTGGACATTCAGAATAAACAGAAATGGAAAACCACAAAATGTATAGGAAACTGGGAAAGCTGGCAAATTAACCCTGAAAAATTAACCTTGCACTGGGAGTTGATTTTTTTCAAGCAAATGACACTATTCCATTAGAACGGTGGGTTCTTCACTCCGGCCCTTCCTTGATCTACGATGCATCTTTACGGACATTACTTCTTCTGTTCTTGGCAGCCCGCACCTCCTCAATGAGATCCTTCAGGTACTGGATCTCCTTACTCAGAGAGTCTGCCTTTTCACTCAGTTCCTGGTTCCTCTTCTCCAACTCGCCGCACTCTGCATTCAGCGTGTCATGCTCTGCCCTCTTCTTTTGGCGATATCGAGTGGCGGCGGTCTTGTTCTGCTCCATCTTTTTCAGCTTCTTCTCCACCACTTTTGGTGCAGATGACTTCACCTTGGCGGCCACTGGCGACTGCACGGCGGATGCTGGACGCGAGTACGGCTTTGTGGTCAGGGAGCCGACTGATAGAACCGGTGAGCTCAGGCATGAGCTGTGTTCTGGAGAACCAGTGTCAGAACCTACCCCGCTGTCACCGTCAGAGACGTCCTCTGAGCAGACTGGCACCACACCCAAGACTCCTTCCTCTTTGGGCGTGAGGACGACGACGAGGTGGGCTGTCGGAAGAGAGAGAACTATCTGGGGTGCAGCCGCACCCTCGGAGGGAGCCAACTTCTCAGCTTCAGACACATCCACCTCACTGCCCAGCTCCAAGGTGAAAGTTGAGGTTAGCGACGGAGTAGGTGAGGGTGACTGAGAAAGGACTGGGGAAGCTGGTTCCACCTTGACATCAAACTCATCCTGAGAGGGGGGCAGGGAACTGATAATTGGCAGTGCAAGGGCCAGTTCTTCCTGGGAAGTAGGGGAAGGGAACTGAAGGGAATCGAGATCCATTTCAGACTCAAGAGAAGCAATGAGATCTTCTGGGGAGCTGGGAGACTCATCTGAATCACAGGAACCTATCAAGGAATCCAGGTCAAATTCATTGAAGTCGATCTTCTCCGCCATCCAGTCCATTCCAGAGAAAGCATCCTCTGAAAAAGAAAGTCAGTTCAGTTTCATATAAAGTTATGGCACTTAAATTCAGCACTAGTTTAAGTTCTTACAGCAATGCATCTTTTAGCCATTAAGGCACTAGAATTTTCATAAAAGACTGACTAGTAATCCCATGTGGCACAGAATCAAGGCCAATTTATATTAAAAATCCTCACCTCTGCCATTATTTGCCCTCATGGGAGCATCTAGGATCTCATCAGACAGCCAGGAGAGGGCCAGTAGTTCATCCCCAGCCTTGTTGCCCAGAAGCAAAGGTGGTGAGGAAGGAGGGAAGAGAGAATGAAGTGAAGAGGTAGAGTCAGGGTAAGAGAAAGAGAGGGGAGATATAGGCCCCTCTAAGGAAGGCTTCTCTTCATATTTGTCCAGTAGGGGGCCAAAGGGGTCAGCCATCAGAAATGAGGACCCCGAGAACAGGGCCCCCACATCCTCCAGGCCGGCTTCCATACTCAGAGACATGGCAGGGAAGCACAGGGATCAGTGGTAACTGTGGTTTCAAAAGCAAGGAGTCGTCGGCTGACAAGGAGTCGAGGGATTCTGCTATGCTGTCGACTGCAGCAATGCTGATGGTTGCTTTGAGGGACCTGCAGGGAAAAGATAGAACAGGGTAAATGGGTAGGTTGTGGGTCTGGACATTAATGCAAAATACCACATAACCATAATGTCAACCGCCATTAGATCATAAAGCCTAATTTGAATGTATATTAAAGTTGGATGCCATTGTTGGACTTATAAACAGTATCTTCATATTATAACATTTTATAATCCACTTATTGTATTCAGGATAAGTAGATGATCCATTTATAGGAGGTAATAAAATATAACACGTGTTGATTTCAGGCATATTAATATACATTGCTAGACTACGACGTCCTTGGTGTTGACTTGGGCGTCTCGACAAGCCCGCCCTCAAACAGGCTGAAATACCAAATATGGTCATGACCTAAGATGCTCCGCCTTCCGGAAATCACCCAGTTACTGTACAGCTGACGTATCTCATGGCAGGCGCGAGCCCGCCAGGCGGAGTTTCCTTCTCGCCATTTTATTTACACTGTAGTGTAACGCCCTTGTACGGGAAGAGGAGATACACGCCATATTGGTTTTGCCACGTTGCTATTGTACAGCACTCAGTTCACTACAGTTCTTTCCCTCAAGAAATTAAGATTATGGACTGATTTAGCGATAAATCGAAAAAGCCTTTTGTTAAGACAATCTCGACCTGCCTAAACGCAACCAGTATTTAAATGACATCCGGTCAACAAATAATATCAAAATACTTACGCCATTTTTGCCAAATATAAAGCCAGTGCACTGCACCGCAGCACTGTTGGGTTCGCCGCTGCTGGGTCGCAAATCGTTATTCTGCCATTTTCGTGCCGGGAGCGAAACCGCTCACATACACTTATACCAAATATCAAAAATCACTTCTTCTTAGACTTCCTAGGAAATACACAAAACACTGATCTCGCACGAGTATTTATAGAGTAGCAAAGCACCCCACAGTAACCTTCCGCTTCAACTGGTATTCTTAGTATTAGTCCGCGATCACCTTAAAAGCTTTGTCTGTATTTGTCCCTCGCGACCTATTTTAAGCAAACGAGCCAATGCGGGTTAAATATGCAAATAAGTACAAGTTTGTGGGATATTCCCGTAACTTTGACAAAAAAAACTGAAGCCATTTCCATGTCAAAATATGAAAGTTTATTGGTGGGAGATGGTGAAAGACACACAGAAAATATTTTGGTTTCCTTCGCTACAATATTTCGCACTGTTTTAACACGACAGATGAATTAATATTGTATTCATATTTTGAATTCAGTGTTATAGAGGGTGTAATGTAACAACTAATTCATTTTTTGTCTCAAAATCTAACTAACGGAATGGAAATACGTGTCGCCCAAAGAATTTTAACAGCAGTTTGGAAACTATCCTCGTCTAATCGTGTTTGTGTCTTCTCAAGATTACTGTGGCTGTTTAATAAATGCGCCATTTAAGTCTTATCTTTGTTTTAAGAACCTTGAGTTTTAGAACACGTTTAACGAGCAGTGTGGATAAATCAGTTCTGAAGCAAGTGACATATCATGAATCTGTATATTTAACACGTAACGTGAAGAAATCCTTAAGGGGTGCGTACACTATATTTTAATCTAAAGAGTAATATCTGGTTATTTTAGAACAAAGACAGGCTAATTACAATTTAATATGGATCCTAGTGGAAATTAAAGTCCATCTGATTTGGGGAAAATTTTGTGCTACTTAGACCTATATCTATTATTTTGGATTAAAATGAGTGGTTTGTTAAGCCAGTACAGTACTTGTGAGTAACGAATAGTTCACTTCTCACATTTCATCAGAAAGTACTTGAAAAGGTCATGTAGTTTCAGGAGGAATTTCCCTAAGGGGAAAGAATAAAGAACTATATGGTATTTATAATTGGTGAGTTTGATTGCATTTATTTATTTGTTTGTCTATCCGCTCTATCGTAATTCCATAGTAACGGGCCGCATTTATATGTTGTTTAATTAAAAATGTTAATATAACGAAATATACTTCATTTTTTGTCTCATACTGTATTCTCTCGTTTTTCATTCATCCATTTCACTAAAAGATGCACAACTTGTGATTGAATGTATACCGCGGGCCGCGACTTTCCATTAATTTTTCAGTTATATCGCTTATGTTGCCCTGGAAAGGTGCAACTATAGTACCACAACCTTTATTGTAGGAGAAACTGTGCGCACCCACAGTTTCCCACACCCACAGGAGGGGAATGTATTGAACAAGCAGCCAGATACAGCCTGGCAACTGACGATAATGTCGAAACTATTCCATAGAATAGAGGAGTCAGTCAATCTAAAATTAACGATAATAACAACAAAAACTCTCCACATTTTAATCATAGCTACTCACATCCCGTCACAGACACGCACATGAGGCTCGACGATTATTGGACATTATAGTCAGGTGGTGCCCGTCGGCGAGGATGCGAAAAAGCATGTTGACGCCAGGAAGTGAAGTTTTCTCTACTGTAAAACATCCATGGAATATAGTTGATTGTTTTGTCAACCAACGACTTGATATATCTAGGTAGTCCGCTTGGCATGGTATCAGAGATGCAAGTTGAGGCGTAAAAGTATTTTCGCACTAAACTTGAATTGGCGGTTAGAAGACAAGCACGACTAGCCTGGCGGGTTTAATTGTGGGGGGTTGGTAGATCTTGACAATGCTGCGGAACGCCTTTCTATTAAAAAGGAACATGCCATGGCGGAGTGCCTGAGTAGGATGCTGGTGCTCCAAGTCTCGTGGTAGTAGTTCATGTTCCGCGCTTAAGTGCTTAAGGAAAAATATGACCCGTAATGCATTGATATTCGTATATAGGCCTGTGTATTAAAAAGATGTTAGGGGTGTCTTGTTAAAACCTTTCAAATCGTTTATGTGCGTGAAAGGACCCTGCCTGTTTTACAGGGATTTGTTCAGTTAATACACGATCACTTACAGAAAAAAGGACAAAACGCACAGAAGCTTAACTCCATTCTCACAGCTGCCAATTGGTTATTAGGTGTGGTGTGTTTATTAGTTTTAGATATAGTTGATTTATTTACTATTTGGATTTTCTTTCATTGGTTGGGATATGCAGGGGTCATCCTGCATTTTCTGTCAAACAGCCAACAGTGCTAACGCACCTTAACTCATGCAGTGAACTGTAATTGCTTCCATTCTCTTCATAGCTGAACTTTTCTGCAAATTGTTTAGATACTATTTTAGCAATGTAGCTATAATGGAGATCTGGCAATTAGGCCTAAATTATATTAAATAGGATATCACTGTATTTACAGCAAAATGTGTTTTGTACTAAGTCACAGTGGATTTAGATGCTTTTAGTGATTGCCCATTAAGTCCCTGAAATGGAGGCACAAGTTAAGAAATTTGTGAAAACTTTAAGCTGTATTCCTCCTCTGATAGAGGACAGCCCTTAAAATTATGCAATCAAGGCTGTGTTAACAAGCAGTGTTAATTTGAAAATAAAGATAGACGCATTTATAAAGCACACAGGGTGGAGGCTGACTTCACCTGACAGCTCTGGAAAGTGCGACGTAATATGGCTATCATTGAGTTACCGTATTGCCCTTAAATAATAGATATGTAATCTATTTGTTTATTTATTATGAACTCTACCAACTGTTCATATGAGATACCTTGGTAAATTATCTTTTTATATAATATGTTTTAAAATGTTCTTTTATCTGAAAATATGCAAGATACATTTCAAGAATTAAAAACATGTCACTATACTAAGTATGAGTTATAGTATTTCATGCTCAGTGGAGTTTTCATTGCATTACCAAAACTGCAGTGTCATGCTGATCAGCTCGTTCTGCTCCGGCCGTACCTCTCCGATTAGCCTTCGGATCGTTCCGGAAAGTTTGATCTGATCATCAGTCTTCGTGATTATGGGAACCTTCTTTTGTGAGGTTCACGTTTAAGTCCAGGACAGATTTGTCCATGAGGACGGACCGCATGCTGTGAGCTGGAGTTGTGATGAATTTCCAGTTTTTTGTCTGTGTCCACCATCTAGACCAGGGTTCTTCAAATCTGGACCTCGGTTCCAGATCCAGGCCGTGTTTTCAGTTCTCCCAGGTAGTTAGTTTAATAATTGCTGATTCTGATTGGTCAGAGGCTTCACACC
>JABFDZ020000097.1:6086635-6097797 GCA_019775955.2 Pollimyrus isidori | reverse complement strand
CTTATGCTGAACTGGTTGGTAAAAACAAAATCCTGGTCTGGATTTGTAGCTTGTGAACCTGAAATGCCCGACACTGCATATTCGCCTCAGATCACGTGACCAGTTATTGGTGGTGATCTGGCATTTTCCCCTTCCGCCAAAACTGAGCCAGTCTGCGAAGGACGGTTTCCCAGTTTTCCAGTGTAAATTACCCGAGCCGTACCCTCCATACTAACGGCAGGGACGAAAGCGCGACAAAACCAACCCGACTGCATCAGCATCATCTGATTGGTCAAAATGCACGGTGACAGGAAATAAATAGTGACCTATGTTGTTATGCATGGATTAGTAGCATCGCACATCACAATGTATTGATGGATGCTCCATGATTCGGAACTTGAGAATTTCCAACCTACTACTTGAACAAGTACTATAGAACGGCTGAATGGAATGAATTCGTTATGTAAGCTAACGCTAAATAAGCTAGTGTTTAATGCTGACATGACACCGTGACTCTCACAGACGTTCTAGCGGAAATCAGCACATAGTAAGTCATGACGCACACTGTGCGAACAGTAAATGAGCATCTCTGCAGTCGCTATCGCAACCCTGCAGCAGCTTCACTGAGCTTCAGCAGCGGGAAACCGAAGCGGTCTGGAACTGTGCCGTAACTGGCGTCTCTTCACGGTGAGGCTCAGGGGAGGCCTGGGGCCTGTTTCAGGAAGAAGGATTTCTTGCTTAGCCGGATAAGTTGTCGGATTTAAGGTAGTCTGGGCTAAATGGACTTCATCATTGTTCACTTATATTTACCCCAGACTACCTTAAACCCAACAAGTTATCCAGCTAAGCAAGAAACCCTGCTTTGTGGAACTGGCCCCTGGTTCCTGAATGCCAGAGTGGAACCATAACAGAACGAAACAAAAACACCCTCCGGAATACATGATTCCTGTAAATTGACTTCAGTAAAACAAGGTCTTTTTGCCTGACTGGTGTGCTTATGAATTATCTGACATTCTGCCTGATTGCTCTGCTCCAGGTGTTCCCCGAGAGCCTCCACGCCGTCCTCCTTTGTACAGGAGGAATCTTTCCCATTCAAATCCTGCACCAGTCACACCCAGGGGAACCACTGTCACCACTGTCTGTGAATGACATCTATGCCCAGCTAGCGGAGGCAGCATGCCAGCCGGGGGCGGCCAGGGGGCTGGGACCCTCGCCATTCTGTAGCCTGTCAGCCCTGCCCCGACACGAGTGGTGTGCCGTGCGGGAGAAGATCCAGACGGGAGGTGAAGCCATGGCGACCTCGCTTGGGCTGATGGAGAGCGCAGTGCTGGCCGTCGCCCTCGAAGACTGCTGTGCACCAGCCAACCTGGCCGAGACCCTCAATGTGGTGAGGCTGGGCAGAGGGGGCGGCCACTGCCTGAGATACTACGATAAGGTATGGGGTACCGTACTGCAGAAGAACGAGCGAATGTTGTAATTGATCTTTGCGGCTGCCTGTGAAAACTCTGATCTGTCCCTATTTTCTTGTGATTAGACGGAGCGACCGTTCAATTTACAAGTTTCTTGACTGTCATGGAAAAGCAAAGAAATTAGGCCTTGTTCTCCACTTTGCTAGCATAGCGGATGGTCTTGATCACATATTGTTCTGTCTTTATCCAGGTGGTGAATTTGGTGGTGTTCCAGGACGGTGCGGCTGGCATGCTGTTTGAGCACAGTGCTCTGGATGGAATGGTGGCTGGACTCATCACTTATAGTGTTTGGTGTGTTTCTGAATCACTGACCGTAGACCCCAACCCACCACAGTCAAGGACCATTGGCTCACCCAACCCTAGAACCCTATTTGCTGCAAAGCCACTCAATGTTGACGTCACCAACCTCCTCCATTCACCCCTGAGTCCTTCCCCGAAAGACACTAATGTGATTGTCACATTTGAAATTCCATCTTACCCAGACTTCCTTGCCACTCTTCGAAGTCAGAGGGCCCTATTCGACGCATGGGTCAACTTCTCCCTGCAGCTGGCTCTCAGGCAAACTGTAGGAGACTCAGCCATGAGCTACATCTTCGTCACGCCTACCCACATGCGTCACTACAAACATGGCCGCTGTGATCCAACTTATCCTGTCACCACGCAGTCCAGGCATCTAGTCGAAACTCTGATGTCCGGTATGGGCACGAGCCAATCTGCCCCATACACAAAGGCGCTTCTTCGCCTTTTTCACGTAGCTTTCCAGGAGCACAAACGTCTGATCAAGGTCACCAAGAAGGGCCGAAGTGTAGGCCCACACTTAGCTGCCTTGCACAGGGCCTTGTCCCCTGGAAACCCTCTTAGAAACTTCCTGGATCTTTTCGTCAGTCCATCTGTTTACGTCACGGGAAAAGACATCACGGAGGGGTTGAATTGTGCAGTGGGAAATGTATATGCCTCTGACCAGCTAGCTCTGACGTACCTTGGGAAGAAGGACAGCATCTGTCTGGCCATCAATGCCAAGGGCAGCTTTGCCAACATCCTAAGTCAGCTTCAGGAGAATTTACAGGAAGACCTCAAGGTCATGAAGTTTTTGGCCCTTAGGTATGCCATTGCCGGACAGATGGAAGCCATTGATTGCTTCCTGGAGCAAGAGGAGGTAGAAGGACTGGGTGGAACTGATTGTGGTGGCTTGCAAGTGCAGTTTAGTCATCAGGGGTCAGGCCGAGCTGAGCAGGAGGGGGTACCCCCTGACGCCATGCTGAATTCTGATTTCACATTAATCATTCATGGTGGAGCAATGGAAGAGATGCAAATGGATGAGAATATTATGGGCATGATTCAATTTTCTTTGCAGGCAGCTTTAGTCCTTGGAACTCAAGAGCTGGCAAGAGGGGGACGCAGTCTCAACGCAGTTCAGAAATGTGTGGCTGCACTGGAAAACTGCTTCTTCTTTAATGCTGGTAAGGGCTCCATGTTGAGCGGCGGAGGGAGGCGTGGAATGGAAGCGACCATAGTGGACGGCACCGGTTTGAAATCCGGGTCAGTTGCTTGTGTGCACGGCGTGAAGAACCCAGTCAAGGTCGCGAGGAAAGTCATGGAGAACAGTCCCCATGCATTGCTGGCCGGACAGGGAGTGGTGGACTTTCTGAACGAGTCCGGAGAAAGCGACGAACTTGCAGGGGATGAGTACTTCCAGAGCAGCATATGGAAGGAGCTATCAGCACGGGGTGTCGGCGGCAATGCTCGGCCGCAAGGCGTGGGAGCGGTCGCTCTGGATCGCTGGGGGAATCTGGCCGCTGCGGCTTCCACGGGTGAGACGACCGGTGAGCGGAAAGGCGGAGTAGGGCACACGGCGGTGGTGGGGGCGGGGGTTCATGCGGACGGCACGGTAGCCGTGGTCTGTTCTGGCGACGGAGACCTGTTACTGAGCCGTATGGCGGCTCATAAAGTGGCCAGTCTCTGTCGCGACATGGACTACAGCTTGCGGGAGGCCTGTCAGAGGGTCATATCTGAAGACCTGAGAGAAAACTGCACGGGAATAATTGCTGTTAATAACAAGGGAGACGCTGTTATCAAAAGCAACGCTGGGGTGACGTTCATTGGATCAATGATTGGAGGTCAAGAACATGTCGAGGTGCTGAAACGCATCGTGTGAGGTTGACAGGTGGATTATATTCGGATGCGGAAACGATGAGTCGGTCAAACCTGTTGTTGTGTAAATCTACCCAATTTTGAGTATTTCAAAGTACACTGATTCTTTAGCTGCATAACCGTACTACACATGCAGTTAGTATATGAGTGCATGTTATGAGTATTTTTTTCTTTTCTGTACTTTTAGTCTCAAATGCCAAATATTAAATATTATAGACTGACTAGAATATTGTCGTCTTTGGGTAAAACGGCATTAAATGTTTTGTCAAAATGCCATTAAGTATAGAAGTGTTGGCTTCCGCTCTGCCGTGCAACCAATCACTCTCCACCTTCTCATTTTTAAAAAATTCCTGTTTTAAACATGAATGATTAGATCCTGCACCTAAATCATTAATCTGCACATTTTTTTTATTTATAAACGATATAACAAAGACAAGACTCCCAAAGATACTAAATTTAAATAGGGAAAAAAAAATTCCCCTATTTCTGACTTGGAAAAGACCTAAGAATCTGTTCCCTGCTCATCCATCCAAAAACAATCCAAGCCACTGCAGTCTTTCATTTATTGTCGTCTTCAACTTTTCTTCCGAAATACTGCAGCTGGAACTGCTGGAACTCCTCCTCTGTGAACAGGGACATCTTCTCCTTCGCTTTCTTGGTAGGAACATCAGGCTGATGACGGGACTGTCGGCTTTTGTTCTGAAGCAGTATCTGATTGGTCAATGAAAGTCAGTCATCATCGTCATCATCCTAAATACAACCACTTAATGTGTAGGCATGGGACTGAAAAACTTTCCTACCACTGCAACACTGTATGCTGGATAGTGATCATTTAAAAAGCTTTTTTTAAAAACAACACATACTACAAGCACATCGTGATATATGCACACAAACACATGCAAAAACCATTCCAACCTTTGCTGTGTCCGATTCAGCCGGTCTGCATTCTGTTCCCCGGAAATAGGCTAAATTTTCATTTAGATGGCTCTTTTGTGTTTTCAGAAATTCCTCTTAAATAAAAAACACAAAGATATTAGATAAGCATAGTTTTTTTTTAAAAAAAGTATATTATTAAGTCTATGGTCTCACTATAATAAAATGCAGACATCAATCTATTTTCCAAGCACTTATCCAGTAGAGGGTTATGATGAACCCGGAGCCTATCCCAACCAGCACAGGCAGAAACACACTGGAAAAGATGCCAGTCTATCACTGGGAACACACACTCACGCTACTGAGAATTTACAGAAACCGGTTACAGAAACCCACGCCAACTTTATGTACTCAGAAATGGTTCACAAACGCTGCAGAAAAAAAGACACCCACCAACTGCAGATTTAATCCGTTTGTCCTTAACCGTGGACTGATTCTTAGCTGAGCCTGGTCGTCCACGGAGTCGGCGGAGCTGTTTAGTGACACCTTGCTTGTTGGAACTGATCCGATCTTTCTTATCTCTGATTCTTTCTCGTGATTTGAGCTTCTTCTTACTCTTCCGGTCACCGACAGCATCTCGGATAGTATAAAACCAGAAGGAAAATTAACACGAGAAACGCGGGTAGGTCAAGAAATATAAAAAAGCAGCAAAACTGAGTTGAGGTGGCCAGGGAACCGCTAGCGTGTATACAGGATATATGACGTATAACGCCAACAAAGTAAGTGACAAAGAAAACTTGCGCCACCCACAGTTTTACGCCACCAAAATTGCGTATAGTCAATTTAAATATTTACTGGACTTGATTTACGTCTGCCATCATCTTTATTCGATACTTATTAAATCTGGCACATCTATAGAGACATAAGATTAGCTTTGCCCCCCCCAAACAATTTAAACCCCGCGTGGATTAATGTTAATTTGTTTACCTTTTATGTCATCGCTTAAAAGCTCAAGTCCTCTCCTGATCATTGAAGCAGACATGTTTTCGTAAAATAACGTAACCTCCCCTTTGAAATAAAACGGCAATAATGTTTATTTTCATTCAGCTAAACAACACATAATACCGATACGTTCCTAACACACGAGTGTTTAACTTCCGCTGTCGCTTCTTCTTCGTCGTCGGTTATGCCTTCACTTGAGTTACATACTGGCTTGAACTTTACATACTGCCACCTGCCGGCCATGCTTCGCAAAACAATTACATTCAGCAAATAACCGTTGTGGGTTGTTATTATTATTAGTAATTCGTTATTAGTAATAATAATTATTATAATAGTAAAAAGAATAATAATCAATTAGATAAAGAGTTTTGAAACTGGGTGTATATACATTGCGGGTAGGCCTATAATCAAAATAGGGGTCGGTATCTCTGAAGAGAACTTTATCTGACATGGAGTTACGCCCCTATACATTAAAGTACATCGATCTCGTTGTGTGCCTTATACCTTCCTGCTCATTCATTTCCGTCTGGAAAATCGGGCATGGCGCACATTCAAACGGTAGCTTTAGTAGGGGCAAGGTGGCTTGCAAACGCCGTCAAAAGTAACGGGGTCGGACCCAGTCTTCGCATCTTGGATGCCTCTTGGTATCCGCAGAAATTAAAACGCGACGCAAAGAGGGAGTTTAAACTTAAACATGTACCAGGGGCTGATTTCTTCGACATCGACAGATGCAGCGACCAAACCTCTCCTTTCGATCACATGCTGCCCAGTGAAAGCCAATTTGCGGATTATGTGGGAAACTTGGGGGTCGTGAACAAAACGCACGTCGTGGTTTATGACACCAGCGACTGGGGCTGCTTTTCTGCCCCGCGGGTTTGGTGGATGTTCCGGCTCTTTGGGCACGGTTCGGTGTCCGTGCTGGACGGTGGGCTGAAGCGATGGCTTCAAGGAGGACACCCTGTCAATATCGGATACCGCAAGCCTGAACCCGTAGACTTCCAAGCCGATATGAATCGCTCCTGGGTGAAGACGTACGAGGACGTCTTGGACAATTTGGACCGCAAGGTTTTCCAATTAGTGGACGCTAGACCGTGCGGCCGGTTTCGTGGGATCGACCCAGAACCCATGGACAGTACGTACCAACCGTCCCTACATTAAAGAAAATGCACACAACCGGTGCCACGAACGGATCTTTGGTTTATAGCCAATCGATTGCAATTGCATGCCATTGTGCGTGTATCCTTCAAGTTTGAAAATCTGGATATGTTAAACTTACAAACAGTTGATTCAATTACTTGGAACACGGCAGATGTGAGGAGTCTTGTAGTGGATAGTGTTCACATGATAGTCGTTATAGTCCATTAATCTTTTAATTCAGTTATATCACAGTTAGCGGGGTAGATCATTTTTTAACGGGCTTCAACTTGAGTCTTTGTCAACTAATTGTGCACAATTAGTACTTACGTAGCTAATCAGTGGCGATTAAGTCCAGGTGGTCAAATTGAATCAGTATTCCATTCCGAACAAAAATGTAAAAGTTCAGAATGTCATCAAGTTTAACTCAGCTGTGCAGCAGGAAATAACATTTAGTCTAATACTCCTGCCCGTATCTGACGGCAGTATGTTATGCAGACATGTATGAAGAAGCTGAGTATCTATCGGTATAGAAACATTTGCAAGGGTTCATTTGTAAATATGGTCTCAATAGAAGGTGCATGCAGTAACCTCCGGTGAATGACATGAATACATTATTAAATTAATGTATTTTCTTCATATATATATGTCAGCTTTTGCTCTGCATCTGGGGCTGCATAGAATGGTACTTCTTTACTTTCCATTTGCATACTTGTGGTACTGTGTAGATTTGTATCAGGTTCTTAGATTGTCTGAAACACACACACACACACACACACACACACACACACACATATACATATATACACACGGCAGGCCCGGGATGTCTCAATAGTCAAGATTGGGCTCAGCTCCCCCACCCCCCAGCCCGGAAAATAAATTGTCGAGCCATTTGTAACAAACACATTTCAGTATCTGCTAACTAGCTATCTGGCTCGTGCAAGAAAAGCACTGAAACATTGCAGCTGCTGTGAATAGCTGATATCATGAAATGCACCCGCAGCCATTGTCACACCTGTTGCTGCAGTCGCACCTGTTGTTGTGTAAATCTACCCAATTTTGAGTATTTCAAAGTACCCTGATTCTTTAGCTGCATAACCGTACTACACGTGCAGTTAGTATATGAGTGCATGTTATAAGTATTTTTTTCTTTTCTGTACTTTTAGTCTCAAATGCCAAATATTAAATATTATAGACTGACTAGAATATTGTCGTCTTTGGGTAAAACGGCATTAAATGTTTTGTCAAAATGCCATTAAGTATGGAATAAGGTCCACCCCGGCCCGACACATAGCATCATCCCCCATCACGCACATGTGATCGATGCAGGGGCCCTATGACCGTCTGCAGTGCCGATCGTCAGTCATCCTTGGGCTCCCTGTCACCTCCCTCCGCCTCCCTCTAACAGACACCGAGCCCGGCCATATCCCCGGCTCCATCAGCATGCCGTTCTCCTCCTTCCTGGATCCTTCCGGCCGCCTGCGTCCCGCCAAGGAGCTGGCGGCGCTGTTCCGGTGCGCCGGGGTGGACCTGCGGCGGCCCGTCTGCGCGTCCGGAGGCTCGGCGATGACCGCCTGTCACGTCGCACTGGCCGCCCACCTGTGCGGCCACCGGGGGGCGTCGGTGTACGACGGCGGCTGGTCCCAGTGGTACGCCAGGGCCCCCCCGGAGTACGTCATCTCCGAGGGAAGGGGGAAACACGTCTTCCGGGGACTGTGCGGTGGGGGGCCGGGGGTGACAGGCTAAAAGGTAAACGGCAGGTAAACACTCCATGGGCGACTTTAGAGTATCCAGCAGTTTGAAGGTCGCTGAGGGGCCAGAAAGCCTTTGTTACTAACATCTCTGTGTTTTATTACTGAGTAGATCACTGGTAACAGGAGTCCACACTGCAGAGGCTCCATGTTCTGCTAGAGGATGTCTGTGAAGTTCACCACACAATGTATTTCTGACTAATAATAAAGGTTTGCAAGAACTAAGATATTTAACATTGAGGAGCAGAAGAATGTGTTATAACAGGGTCTTTGATCCATATTATCAGATAAATGGCTTTTTCTTCTGGAAGCAACATGCTCATAGGAGAGGAGTTGTATCTGATGGGACCAAGGGGTCCATTGGCAGTGTTTGGAATCACTATCTCTGGAGTGGGGGGGGGGTTCTCTGTCTCCAGTACAAAACCAACGAAACGGCCCCAGATCTCGATGCTTTTTTTTTCAGAAGGCAGTTGTGTCCGGTGAGATGGGGGTTCGCAACCTTTTGATGTCTGCAGACTGGTTCATGTCATACAGAAATTCCAGTGGACGCTTTCATGGTTAATCGTATTAATTTTTTTAGCCGTGAACGAAGCACAGAGATGTGAGGGGAATTTACAAAATACGTGGTTCGTTTTTGGGAAATTCTCAACAACGCCTCCACGACGCCCACAGAGCTCCTCAGCCTGGGGGTCGGGAACCCCTGTCTGAGCAGCACGTGCCGGCCTGGGGGTCGGGAACCCCTGTCTGAGCAGCACGTGCCGGCCTGGGGGTCGGGAACCCCTGTCTGAGCAGCACGTGCCGGCCTGGGGGTCGGGAACCCCTGTGCCAGCAAAGATACAGATGTTGACGAACGGAGGTGCTGGCAGAGAGCCAACTGGGCCGTCCCTTTGCTTAATCCAGAGTTAGGGGGTTGTTTTATGCTGGGAATCGGTGCTGCCAACGTGCAAAATTAATCCAATAAATAATCTGGTCATATTAACGAGAGGTATGGACAGCGGTGCCAGATGAGCCACACAACCAGCCACTGCTGATATAAAAATCGATTCTACCACATGCTTCCCCTCGGGCCTCGAGCCCCCTTTTATATCAACTTACTCGGCAGTGTGTCGGCTTGCGGGCCCCGGTGGTCTCGGCCTACACACAGCTTATCCGTGCGCTCACGCCTTCTTATCGGACTCTGCGGGCCCAGCCCATTGACTGGCTGAGGAGATACTGCATCTTACCGGAATAAGCCCACTCCTACTGCAGTGTCGGACTCCCCAATCCACCCTAAACACGCGCAGGAGAGAATGGCAGTACCGCTGTTCCTCGTGGCCTTTGACCTTTAAGCCGGCGCTCAAACAAACGGCCAACAAACTTCATGGCACAGTGGAGCCGCTGGTGTCCCCCCAGCGGCCTTCTGTTGTACTTTTACATACCTGAATGTATTTGGTCGTGGCTCTCAAATGACATCTGTTCTTCAAACATGGACATCGTTGGTCAGAAGCACTGTTTCCTTCAGTCTTCCTTGAATTAAATTTCTTTTAATTTGGATTTGGAGTATATTGGACTTTTTGCGTTGTAATATAGGGTTTAAATAAATGGATTTTTTTTGCAATCACATGAAACAAAAACAGTGTCCATTTCTCTTGACTGTAGTAACTCTTTTGACTGCTTTATTTGTTCAGATCAGTGGTCTTCAGCTCTCCTTCCCTCACTGCTGATCTTCATTCCTTTTGAGATTGACCACAATTAAGTCCCTGTAATGCTGAGATCTCTTCAGCTGAGCACATTGTCATCCTTAATGCATATATGCACCCTCCATGGCTGCAGTTCATTAGTCAGCAGTTCCTTTATCCAAAATACAACGTTGACCTGAGCAAACTGGATTGATGACTTTTTTCCATGCAGCCGACGATAAAACCTCTCTGTCAAACGTGAGATTTTATTGGGTAAAGAGCGACTTTCATACAATAATATTCCCTGACCGGGAATCGAACCCGGGCCGCGGCGGTGAGAGCGCCGAATCCTGACCACTAGACCACCAGGGACCTTATTTGTTGGCTTATGTTTCCAAGGAACAGAGACGTGTCGAGAGTGTGCTGCACTCTGTTAAATTGTTCCAGAAGAGGGCGGCAAGCGACTGAGTCGTACATGTGCACTATGGCTAAAAGCAGGTGTACTTCATCGATCCCAAAATAGAAAGGAAAGGTTCCACCGAGATTTGAACTCGGATCGCTGGATTCAGAGTCCAGAGTGCTAACCATTACACCATGGAACCTTACTTAAGCTATGTTTTTGAAACATCACTTACATGAGATTACATACTTGTTTTTTTTTCATGGTGTAAGCGGAAAACTCATCACAGGGTAAACATTACTAAAAATGTAGACATGCCGGTCCCTCTAGATTACTTATCTTTGGAACCTGCGAGTGAGAGTATGCAGAAGCTTAGGGGGCTTGCGGTTGTGAGACCGCAATGGTGCACTTGTACAGTAATTTACACTGACAAGGCTTTTGTGATCCAGCATTCAGCCACATTAAAACTGAGACAGACGCACATTAAAGATATAATGAAATCCCAAAATCACCCCCAAAACGCATGCCGGGACTATGAGTGCAAATCAAAAAACCCACAAGAACGAGCAAATTTCCAAGATATATTTGGGAACTGATGCCCCGCGGTCCGTCAGGTCCGTCACCCTCGATATGTAGCCTACTCCAGACTCGCACACTTCTACTCTGCTTGGCGCCTCGTATGGTAGCCAGGGTGCTGAGCTCAACAGTTGTCTTCCTGTCACTGTCACTACTGTACTGTGAGCTT
>JABFDZ020000097.1:6059322-6078554 GCA_019775955.2 Pollimyrus isidori | reverse complement strand
TTGTGAGGGGTTACAACCCCCCCCCCCCCCACCCCCCACATAATTTACGGTCTTGTGTAAATAACATAAACAGTTGTTCAAAAAACACAGTACATCATTAATTTTAACAAAATTTGAAACGGCGTAAAGTCAGCTTGAAAGCAGACTTTCAGTGTTTCAGGTTGTCGGCACAAGCTAATTAGGGCCAGACAGAAAAGGATCTATGGGCCTGACTCGATCACGGGGCCTTGATCCTCTTCATAGATCGTTGCCGTTTAGTAATCTCATTACTATTTTCTGGTAAAATCTCGCATATGCGACAATTTGCCCGGTTTTTACTGAAACCGCTGCCATCGGTTACTTAGAAGACTGTCTCCTTTGGTTTCAAAACAGTTGGCTGCAGATAAATTTCTTGCTGAAGAAGCATCATTATGATTTGCGCTGCTGCAGTATGCGATGGGACTGCTGATTGCGATGGGTAATATGCTATTCTTTGCCTTGCGATACCCTGGAACTCTGTTTTGCAACACAGACATTGACTGAATTAGCAACGTTCCATCGACGCCTCCAGAGTGACTAGTCTGTGGGATTTCCATGAGCTCAAAATATACCTCAGTAAAAATCAATATTGAATTTGTTTATCTTCGAGTAACTCTGTCGGCTATATGAAGCACGCTCAAAATAACGGATTCAGCTTTGTCCAAAACATCAGCCCGGGAGTTTGGCTTTGCCATCCGAGTTGAAATTACTTGAAATTTCAGGACACAGGTTCAGAAACTGCAAGTGTTTGGGCGCCTCTGGCCCAAATATCTGTTGCTGTGAATACTGAAGTAATACTTAAGATCAATCGGATTTCCAAAAGGCATAAAATTAAGGGTGAAACATTCTTCTCGACATTTTAAGCAATTAGTGCATTGTTTTCGTTTCATACAATTTTAGAATGGAAAAAGGAAAGAAGCACCAGGCAAATGTTTGGGGTCGTCAAGAGGCGCCAGGAGGTTATCAGCTCACTGATCATTTTTACCAAGGTCTCAGACTTTAATTAGGGCTTTGGCTTGTTCACAATCCGGAAGTAAATTCCAGGTGAAGTAAATTTCAAGTAAATTTCAAAGCTTTATAAATACTCTGACTTCTCAAACCTTGTCCCAGCAATCCGTAGCCAAGGGCTTCACTGAGCAGCTACCTATCACTCTGAAAATTTAAGTAACTAATGCCTGCAACGCTGGAGTCAGTAAGAAGAGTGAAGCATTTTCAGCGAGCTGTTTCCGCAGTTGGAACTGTAAATGAGAAATGGGAATCTAACAGGAATGGAGGAGGTCAAGTCGAGACCTGGAAGACCAAGAAATCTTTCAGAGAGACCTTGTGGTGGGATTGCTGGAAAGGTAAATCGATACCCCCACCTGACTGCAAAGCAGCTTCAGGAAGACTTTAGCAGGCAGGGGTGGTGCACACTGGTTCTACTCAGCACCTGCACAAATGTGACCTTCATGGAAGAGGCATCAGAGGAAAACCCCTACTGCATCCTCGCCGTAAATCTGAGCATCAGAAGTTTGCAAATGAACATCCAAGCAAGTCTGATTCATCTCAAAAACACGTTGCATGGATTGATGAAGTTAAAGTAGGACCTTTGGCCTGCAATGTGCAAAGGTAATTTGCAGAAGAAGGGTGCAGAATTTCATGAAAAGAGTACCTCTCCAGCTATTAGACACAGGGGTTTTCATGTTTTGGGCTTGTGTTGTGTTGCAGGCAGTGCCACAGGGAACATTCACTGGTAGAGGGAAGAATGGATTAACATAAACACCAGCAATCTGGAAGCAAACCACACCATATGTAAAAAAAAAAAGCTGACCATCTACAACAGAATAATGATCCTAAACACCTCCCGATCCTGAAGACCTCACTGGCCTGACACTCACTGTTCTCTGACCTAAAGACCATTGAAAATCTGAGCATGCAAGACGGCCCAAGAACCTCAGAGAACTAGAAGCCTCTTATGAGATGAGGAGGAATGTGTGAAAATCCCCCAAACAAGAACCAAAAATCTGTGAATTGGCTTTAAAAAGTGTTTACCAACTGCAATATCTGCCAAAGGGGTGTTACTAAGTACTGATGGCTTTTGCTTCAGGCTGTTTGTCCCATTTCTTATTTTGAAACTCCTCTGGCATACCCACGATTGTGGTTTGTGCGATGCCCCTGATGTTTAAAATACTAAGAAAATGTGTCATCTTTAACTTGCCTTTCGGAAATTGGATCATCGTTGACTTGCTTAGCTATTCACAGTAACATACATTTTGGCCAAGGGTGTCCAGACATTTGCAAGCCCCTGTAATTCTGCTCCTGCCCGTTACTCTCCTCTGCTCCTATCTCAGGTTCCCTCCCCGGATTTTGGGCTGATTCTGGAGTTTGAGGGGTACGAGCTCAGCAAAGCCAACTACAACCAGGCCTGCACCCAGGGCCAGTGGGTGATTCAGAATCGCAGGTAAACATCCTCTGTAAGCCCTGAATGTTTTGTTATGGGTCACTCATCTGCTGAACCAGTGGTTACCAACACACAATATACAGCAAAATAAATACAACTCTGCATCGATAGTCGCCTGCAGATTGTTGGATCCTTACACCCCGCATAAAACAAAAAACTAGCATAGACCAGTACAACCAGCTTAATGCATGCTGTTTATACCAGCATACTGCATTCTGTTTATACCAGCATACTGCATGCTGTTTATACCTGCATACTTCATGCTGTTTATGCCAGCATACTTCACGCTGTTTATACCAACATACTGCATGCTGTTTATACCAGCATACTTCATGCTGTTTATACCAACATACTGCATTCTGTGTATACCAGCTGTGGGAACAGATCTTATAAAGGATATCAAGGTTCAAGGTTTTTTTATTGTCATTTCAACAATATACGTGTCACAGTACAAAGTGAAATGAAATGACGTTTCCCAGGACCATAGTGCTACATTAAGGACGGGGACGATACAAAACATAAATTGCACGTTTTCCACATAGAGACAGGACAACCGCATAAAGTGCACGTGTGCAGACGTGTGGAAAAGCAGCAATGTAAACAAACACAAAACGAGTGCAACAAAGACAATAGACAGTACATATACTGTAAGAGCAGCAACGGATGGATGTATAAGCAGCAAAGAACATGTTGAATATCACTTCATGAACACGTTGGATATCACTAACACCTGCACTTAGAAGAATATAACTAACACATAGTGGAATACATAGACAACTAACGAAAGGCCCCTAAGGCTCTTAAGGCCTCCAAGGCCGTAGACAACTAACAGAGTGGGGAAGAACAGTCATAACACTGACACCATCCTTGGCTACCATGGATGTTGACTGTCCTTGAGATGAGATGGGGAGGGGGGAGGTACCCATACTAACACGAACCAGAACCCAGTAGCTGGAATAATACCAAATGAGGGGGGCCAAGCCCAAATGGGCTGTAAGAAGGAAGGCCGTACAGGTATACTTTGAGCATCTTGATGTACATGCCGAGGATGTATGTCTGAGAGTTGCTCCCTGACCAGCTGGCAGTAAATAAACACCATGTGACCTGCAACACCTACAGCGACTCTAAGGGTGAATCTCTTCTCATCAATGGACCCGGGCAGAGTTTGCTCAGGTCCAGATTCCAACACAGCATACTGCATGCTGTTTATACTAACATACTGCGTGCTGTTTATACTAACATACTGCATTCTGTTCATACTAACATACTGCGTGCTGTTTATACTAACATACTGCATGCTGTTTATACTAACATACTGCGTGCTGTTTATACTAACATACTGCGTGCTGTTCATACTAACATACTGCGTGCTGTTTATACTAACATACATACTGCATGCTGTTCATACTAACATACTGCGTGCTGTTTATACTAACATAATGCGTGCTGTTTATGCTAACATACTGCGTGCTGTTCATACTAACATACTGCGTGCTGTTCATACTAACATACTGCGTGCTGTTTATACTAACATACTGCATGCTGTTCATACTAACATACTGCGTGCTGTTTATACTAACATAATGCGTGCCGTTCATACTAACATACTGCCTGCCGTTCATACTAACATACTGCATGCTGTTCATACTAACATACTGCGTGCCGTTCATACTAACATACTGCGTGCCGTTCATACTAACATGCTGCGTGCCGTTTATACTAACATGCTGCGTGCTGTTCATACTAACATACTGCATGCTGTTCATACTAACATACTGCATGCTGTTCATACTAACATACTGCGTGCTGTTTATACTAACATACTGCATGCTGTTTATACTAACATACTGCATGCCGTTCATACTAACATACTGCATGCTGTTTATACTACCATACTGCGTGCTGTTTATACTACTATTTGCTGTGTTTTGGTGCTGGTGGACTAGCGTCATGTGCAAATCATACTAGTATATGTTGTTATTTCAGCCGAGTATTTTTTTTCTCCCCCATATGTTGTCTTTTCTTCATCCAGACTGTGTGGCACACGAACCCTTCAGCCTTACGCTGAGCGCCTGTACCTTGTCTCCACTTCCGTGACGGTCACCATGACCTCGGAGGTGTCACTCACTGGCCCTGGGCTCCAGGTCTACTACAGCCTTTTCAACCAATCAGAGCGTGAGTGGCCGCATAATTATATATTGTATGTTGATATCTGCAGTTAGGATGGTAAGCAGTCATGTGACATGGGGGTGCTGACCTATCGGGGATGAGGATTCCCTTATTTATGGCTGACAATGGGCAGGTACAGGGTCCACCAGGGTGATACATAATACAAAAAGCAGTGGTTTTGGAATGATTGGATGATTATGCTGAACTGGGGAATATAGAGCAGCCTGACTGGGTGCAGGTAGGACCTCATCAGAAGACTGAATAGAACTGCAACAGATGAAGAGAGAATCTGCACAAACAAGCCTAGTCACCTGAGTTATGGACACACCCCTATCCCTTATGGACACACCCCTATCCCTTATGGACACACCCCTATCTCTTATGGACACACCCCTATCCCTTATGGACACACCTCTATCCCTTATGGACACACCTCTATCCCTTATGGACACACCCCTATCCCTTATGGACACACCCCTATCCCTTTTGGACACACCCCTATCCCTTTTGGACACACCCATACCCCTTATGGACACACCCCTATCCCTTATGGACACACCCCTATCCCTTATGGACACACCCCTATCCCTTATGGACACACCCCTATCCCTGATCTCCCCAAGAGCTGTTTCTGCTGTACATTAGTGTTGTTCTTTGGCGTAGATATTGCCATGGTAACTCTTTTCACCATGGTGACTGAGGAGTAAACTAGAGCCAGTTAGCCATGTACCCTAGTTGTATAGCAGCTGAGAAATCGCTAAATGTTTACATTTAGTCCTCAGATGCTCTCATTAGTGGCCTTTATGATGCTGGTGTCAAAATAATGAGATACAAGGGTTGTGAGATTATGAGTGTTTCACATGGCTTGATAATGATGTCGTGAAGCAGTGTGTCTGGTTAATCACTGGAAGCATAGCCTAGCGGCACTCACAGCTGGCTCCTTGAGAGGTGATTTCTTATTACGGGTTATGGTTCAAACCCAGCCTCAGCACGTCTGCGGCTCCTTGAGCAAGGCCCTTAACCCCCAGCTCCCTGGGCGCTGCTACGGGTGGCTGCCCTTCGCGGACAACCAAGTTGAGGGAGGCGTAAAAACAATTTCCCCCCGGGACAATAAAGGATTGATGATTATTATTATTATTATTATTATCTACCTCACTCGTGTGGTACTTCTAATGACAGCTTCAGCCCGGTATATAAATGTGAAAGCGTGTTATATTCCAGCCTGTCCAGGGAAGTTCCTGTGCACGGTGAACGGGCTGTGTGTCCCCGCGTGTGACGGCATAAGGGACTGTCCCAACGGCCTGGACGAGAGGAACTGCGGTAAGCTGGACAGTAGTATGAGCAGGGAGCATGACAGACTCAAGGTCACCTTCCAGGCTCGGATCCAAGAGGTTGCCCAGATCCCATCCATCCATCCATTTTCCAAACCGCTCAACCAATCAACAAATGAGCCTGCAAACCAATCTCCAGGCACTTGTCAGGGTCCACCGTCCCTCACAGAGACGCCTGAAAGGCTCATGAAGATTGTGCGCATTCCACACACATCACAATTAATCTGTTTTCTGAGATGCTAATCATTACATGTCCCTCTGGGTGCATATTTTAAGGCAGCCATCTGAGCATTATGGGTAATATTGCACATGCACTACCCAGACCTTTAATTTGCAGTGTGCACAGCCCAGTACCAGTGTCCTGAAGACAGCCACTGCCTGGACTACTTCAAGTTGTGTGACCACCACGTAGACTGTCCTGATGGAATGGATGAGGAGGACTGCACTGCAGGTACATCCAGAAATGCCTTTCTCATTCAAAGACGTCTTTTTTTTGCCTTGGTACGTTACTCCTGTCTTCCTTAGCCTCTCTCTACCACTGAGGTCTCCCACTTTGTTCCTTTTTTTTTCTCTCTATTTCCTCCATTTTAATCTCTCTCCATACCCCTCTCCTTCACTCGTTTTCCTCCTAACCTGTCACTCCCTTCTGAGCAGCTCGGCAACTGGAATTTTTTTACATATACTAAATAATGAAGTAAATAAATAAAATAAAATAAGAAATCGAGCAACACGAGGGGACTATACAGAGTTTATGGATCCCTCACGGCAAAGCAAACATGTCTGACACAGCAGTGCATTCAGACCATTGTTCCACTTGCTAAAGCTGCCGGACAGAAGTTCTTTTTTTCTTCTATGTGTCTCACCGACGCATGGAAGTTTTTTTACATAAGGCCGGCAGTGTGGTCGTGCGCACGGACGATGGTTCCTTTTAATCTGAATGCCTCGATTGTAAATGCGGAGCTTGGTGATCTATAGTGACCACAGTCCGCTGTGCTGCGTCAGCTGCGGTAGCCGGTCATCTGTGCGGCATCCGCTTCTGAAAGTTCACGTCTGCGCCGGGTTTGCTAGGTGTGGACTGTACGGAGATGACCTACAAGTGTGCCGACGGGACCTGCATCAAGAAGTCCAACCCGGAGTGTGACTTTGTCACGGACTGCCCGGACGCCTCCGATGAACGACACTGTGGTGAGGCATCTATGGCGAGAACCTTCATGTCGCCCTCCAAGGCGCTAAGTGAAGCACCGCGGCCAGAGGTTCCACCCACGTGTAAACAATGAATTTCTCTCCAGACTGTGGGCTCCCGCACTTTCCAAGCCGCGTGGTGGGCGGGCTCCACTCCAGCGAGGGGGAGTGGCCATGGCAGGCCAGCCTGCAGCTAAGGGGTCAGCACGTCTGCGGGGGGGTCCTCATCTCCAGCCAATGGGTGGCTTCAGCAGCCCACTGTTTCTATGACGACAGGTACGCTGCCGAGACGACGGTCGGCTAAGCTTGGCGTCTTTGGGCATGAGCATAATTAAGATCACGCAGCTAGTGCCCAGAATAAAACTCTTGATTGACGGTGAAGATGTTGAAAGCCTTTAAAAGTTTCCTATTAGACTAACGGTAATGGCGCAGAAACGTTGAGTTTGACTTCTGCAAGGTTTGAGTGAATGCTGGTTAGGACAACCGATGTCTTCAGATAGACCGTAGTGTGTGTGCCCTATAATGGACAGGCCTCCCGTCCAGCTTGCCCCCTGCCCTGTGTACAGGCATGGGCTCCCAATGGGTTCACTGGGACCTTGCAACGGATCTCTGGCCGTAAGACTGGATGGATGGGGTAACATGAGGCAATTTAGCGACCGATGCCCTTTGAACTGTCATGTTATCGAACCCGCACTGTAACTGAGGCTCTGCATTAGTTCAGGTGGAGTTTGTTGCCACCATGGGGGGTAGATGAGAACACTTTGGACAGGGAACGCCAAATGCTTGCTCTTTGGTGAGGATTTATTAACTTCCATAAAACTTGAGGGATGACCTGCCTGTACACTGTTGGATCTGTGTGGTATGAAACAAACGGTACAAGTATTTAAAGGGACGTTCCCCAGTAAAGTACAGCCTGTGCACAAACAGTGACAAATAACAGCACTAAAGATTCATACTACGGTATCTGTACAAAGGATACTGAGTACATGTAAAATATTCAGGCATAATACGATATCAGAATCACAAATCACCAACAAAATAAGTCGTAATAACATAAACTTTACTGCAGCTTACTCCGAACACAATTACTAGGCTACAATCTCAATTAGCCTAATACACTGTAACACGCCGGCCAATGCACAGTTACTCTACGACTCTGCGGCAAACAAGAAATTAGAATGTGCTTTCTTTCTATGACTTTCTATAAATAACGGAAACGGGTGAGATATGGGAAACTTACTTTATATCAAGTTACACACACGGGGGGGAATTAGGGAAAACTTCACAACGAATAAACCAAACTTTCTTCGGAAACCAGCGCGTTCGGATCGATCCGGCTCCACTCGTATTTGAGACTCTGCATTTCTCTGAGGGATCGTGTGTCGTGCTTTTCGTCAGCAGGAAGTCTTAAAGACGCCTCGCCCTCTGTCTCTCTCCCCCCTTTCTCAGCTTCTACTCCGCCAACGTGTGGACAGTCTACCTCGGCAAGCTGCTCCTGAACCGGAGCAGCCGGAGCGAGGAGGCCCTGAAGGTGAAGGAGATCCACCTGCACCAGTACTACGACGACGAGACGCACGACTACGACCTGGCTCTCCTGAGGCTGGAGCGCCCGGTGTCCCCCCGCACCCTGGCCCAGCCCGCCTGCCTGCCGCCCCCCACGCACCTCCTGGAGCCGGGGCTGCTCTGCTGGGTGACTGGCTGGGGGTCGCTGAAGGAGGGAGGTGAGAGCTGCTGAGGTGCGGCACTTGCTGCGTTTTCGTTGAGGTGGACCGGAAGAGCGTGGGAGCCCCATTACCCCCGTCTATAGAGAGCTGGCAGTCTGGAAACTGACACTTATAAGCCGAGGTGCATGTTTCACGTCCAGAAGGTACAGATCCAGACCCAGGTTTTGTTTCAGCCAATCAGCACTCTGTGACTGTGACTCTTTATGCTCAAGTGACACAACAAAATCGTGGTCTGGATTTTTACCTTCTGGAATGAAATGTCCAGCTCTGCCAACAGGCTTATTTTTTTAATGATTCATGAAGATCTGGTCTATCTTCTCTGGATGCTTATTTAAATAATACGTTAATGCTATAAAACACTTGCTCCACCAATTCAGCGACATCTGCCAAGCGTCAGTTTGTCTCTTTAAAAGACAAAAGGGCCTCACGGAACCGACAGCATCTCCTAGAGATCCATGTGTGGGGTCGCAGCCCAGAATGAGCCACGACTTGGCGTTTCTGCCTCCTCAGGTCCCGTAAGCAATGTCTTGCAGAAGGTGGGTGTGCGGCTAATCAGCGAGGACGTCTGCAACAAGTCTTACGGCTACCGGATCACTCCCAGGATGCTTTGCGGCGGATTTCGTGATGGTGGCAAGGACGCATGTCAGGTGGAGGAAAAGTTTTTACTGCATTCGATGTGTCGTTCAGGGAAGCGAGGTGTCTGTCAGATGGTGCACATGGATTAGGTGGGCAGTTCCAACGCCTCACGCTTCCAGGGCTGGCGGTTCCAGTCTGCTCTGTAGGTCATGATGATCTTCATGTCGCATGAGTTTCTAAAACTTCACCGGTTTCCCCCTGCAGTCCAACTAAGATTCAGTTAGGCGATATGGATCTTTTTCCAACTAAAATTCAGTTAGACGATATGGGGTCTTTTTCCAACTAAGATTCAGTTAGGCGATATGGGTCTTTTTCCAACTAACATTCAGTTAGGCGATATGGGGTCTTATTCTGGGCATGCGCTGCCAAGCAAATGAGCTTTAAAAAAAAAGTATTTCAATTTGAATACATCTGAAATATAGTAGATAAGATATGGTTGAGCTGTCCTGCTTGTTTTTTTTTTAGATCGAGGCAAATTTTTATTTATATCGGATAGATAGAAGTTTTTCAAAGTGCTTTTCGTAAAACAAGACCAAATAATAGCGATCACTAAGTGGAAAATTAAAAAGTGCAAATAAAAGACAATAAAAAAATAAGGGCAAAAGAGAATGAATGAGTAGCAGTGCCGGTCAGAGGCAGCATTTGGCGGCGCCCATATGGTCCTAACCTTTGGGTTCGTTGTCAGTCTTACAGAGGGGTAGTGAGGGTAAGTCTCTGTGGTTGAAGTATTTTCGGTGTAACAGTTGAACGCTGGTGAGCTGGCTTGTGGGAAACTGACTAATCTCAAGCGACTCGTATCTGTCCGTGTCGCTGTTGCAGGGAGACTCCGGGGGTCCGTTAGTCTGCCAGGAGTCGTCTGGCCGCTGGTTCCTTGCGGGCGTGGTCAGCTGGGGCATCGGCTGTGGCCGTCCCTACTACTACGGGGTCTACACCCGCATCACCAAGATGACTGGCTGGATCGAGGAGCTCACCTCCACCTAGAGGACCTGACCTCCCCCGGTTCTCCACAGGAGACTCCTCAACATTCTGAGCATTGCGAGATACAGAAGCCACAATGTCTGCAGCGTCTTGCCGACGGGCACCTGCTGCTTATTCGCCGATCAAACCCGAAACACCTCTGCGTCTTCCCCCATGAAGTTGATGCACCGTCTCTGACTCGCAAAAATTCCAAAAATTACGATCGGTTTTCGCCTCGATTCAGTTTAATTTAATCTGCATCAGAAAGCTATCTATCAAATCCAGTTCCCGCTTCCTTTGATGCCGGCGACAGTGAGGTGGAGTGAGTATAGGGGAGCTTCAGTACAAGGCCGTCCGCGTCTCCCCTGAGCTCCACACGTCAGCTCTGAGGAAATGCTCTGAACCACAATGGCCTCATTTTTAGAATAAAGGTGGCGGAAAGTCGTGGTGGCAGATTTACTTTTTCTCAATTCCCAGTAGAACTTCAATCTGCAGTGAGAGTCACACTGAACACCTCCATTTTTCTTCTGCTCTTCGTTTAGTCCTCACACCTATGGCTGATTTTGGGTTGGGTTGATTTTGGGACCGATTTCCTCAGCGCCCGAGATCCCATCTGTCAAACGTGCTCATGAGAGTCCAGTGCTTAACGATGAAGGGATTCCATGATCTTTCATTCAGCTGCAATGTTCTGGACATTTGCACTTTACAACAAACACATTCTTCGGCAAAAAAAATCTGAATCACCAGTGAACTGCTTTTGCAGGATTTTGTAAATGATGTGAGTATATAACCAGTGGATATCATACAGTTCACTGGATAGTAGTTTTTTTTTCCTTGAAGTACAAAATCAGTGTGAATTGATGAAGCTTCTGTTTGAATGTCTCAGTTAAACTATGTGATCTTGAGACGGTTCAGGAAGTAAGACAATACCGTATAACCTGTAATCATCGTCATGCCATTAATAATCTGGTCATGAGTAAATTAGATTTGGTTGTAGATATTCCATCCATCCATCTTCTAACCACTTGTGATTCTACAATAAGGAGAGTGTTCTTCAGACTTTGAGTTGACCTGGCTTTGTGCTTCTCCAGAGTAGTCAGGCAGGACCACCATTGGCTGGCATCCTGTATCTGCCGTTGTCAGCAGACCCGTTGGAAAGAGCTGAATTCAGTCATTGGTGTGGTGACTCGGGGGGGACGGGGGGAGGGGTTGCAATTTAGCCCCATACCACTAAGTGCTCTGTGATGGACTGCCCCCCGCCCTCTCTTCCCTGAGACTCCAAGCCTGACATACCTATGATAGTTCACAAAGTTTGTGGGGGGGGGAGGTGACTTTACGATACATGGTTGAATGTTAAAATAGCTTATTCTCACAACTATGCTAGAGAAAAATCATGGTGGGAAAAAAAAAAAACTTTAACTGTAGAAATGACCCAGCTCTGCCCTATAGATAGGTAGAAAAATGTGTTATCCCCTCAGGGGAAGTGTATTTTAGGTATACACCCAATAGTCTCCAAAGGAAATAAAAAACCAGCACATAACGCATCGGGTATCACCTCCAGGGTCAGCCCGATAAAGGGATGAAATATATATCTCCTCACAGAACATTATCGCTCACAGGAACTGCTTTGCTTATTAAAACGTGTGAAGGCAGAATATCTACTTCAGCCTGAGTAGGCAGTGGCTGTTTGTTACAGGGTACTGTCTGGTAACACCTCGGCCCGTGCGCACTTATCTGTGTGCTTTTGTTATTCGTGTGGGTTCCTTCTGGGAACTCCCAGAAACTTTCCGTTCACGAGGAATTGGGAGCCATTGTTCTCCCATGGCGTGTAAATGTGCGCGTGCACCATACCTGGTGCCTAATGTTCACCATGATACACGGTAGTTGTGACGATATAAGTAAATGAACACTATGTGGACAAAAGCATTGCAATATCTGCCCATTACACCTATAGGAACTTTTATAACATCCCATTCTAAACCCATAGGTATCAGTATGGAGTTGGTTCGCCCTTTGCAGCTATAAGAGCTGCCACTCTTCTGGGGAGGCCTTCAGTAAGATTTTAGAGTGTCTGTGGGAATTTCTGGCTCCCAATCTCCACTCGAGTTCATCCCAAAAGTGTTCAATGGGATTGTGGTCAGGGCTCTGTGTGGGACAGTCCGGTTCTTCCACACCAAACTCACCCAAACTCATACTTGTCCATCAGACTGGCAGAGAAGTGTGACTCGTCACTCCACAGGACGTTTGCACTTCTCCAGAGTGCAGTGGCAGTGCGCTTTACACCCCTCCATCCGACACTTGGCTCTGCACTCGGTGATGTGAGGCTTGCGTGCAGCTGCTCGGCCATGGAAGCCCAATCCATGAAGCTCCCAACACACAGTTTATGTGCTGGGGTTAACGCCTGAGGGAGGAACTCTGCGGTTACTGAGTCAACAGGGCATTGATGACTCTTACACACTATCACCTCAGCACTCGTTGACCCTGCTCTGTTAATTTGCCTGGTCTGCTGTCCCGAAATGCAATAATACTGCATCCAGTTGACTGTGGAATATCTAGGAGGGAAGACGTTTCACGAGCTGAATTATTGCAGAGGTGCCACCCTATGACAGCACCATGCTTGAATTCACAGACCTTTTCACAGGAACCCATTCTTTCACAAATGTTCGAAAACCTTGATTTCATACACTTGCGGCAAAGGGTCTGAATGACTCACCCGAATTCACTGATTATGAGTTGTAATCCAACACTTTTATTCATACGGCGTAAACCTTGTACTTCTGCAGCTCTGTACAGTTGTGACATTCGCGAACGTTAAAAGCTTCCAAATCCAGGCAACGCTGTGAGAGAGAGGAGGAGGATGCGCACGGCCACTGCACACATCACCGTTTGCCCACATCTTTCAGACATAAGGACCCAGTTCAGAGGGCAGTGCGTCTTATACTTTCTCTTACTTCACGATTTTACCGAAACAGCATAAGTGCCACTGATTGTCGTTGCGGGTAACGCGATTCTTTATTTCGGAGGTGTGGCACCTTACACACACAGACCCCAAACTGAGAACTTGGCTGCCACTTAAAATGTGACTTCGAGCTGGAAAATTGGGCAGAAACATGCAGCAAAAAGTGTCGGGGAGCAACAGAATGTAAATACATTTATTACTATTACTAGCCTTCTCAAGTTATTGCAGTGTATTAGAACAAATTGATCTCAAGCTGAACTCTTCAACTAGTGTTTCCTGCCCCATGTTTCCTCCACTCAGTTTCTCTCAATGGTGTGATGAGTAATTAAGTAACACCCCTATGTGTAACCTGATCTGAAGCAAGACTCTGGTATAAATAAAGGTGTAAAGGAAGCCAACCCTTGTAGTTCACTCTGCGGAAGGTGGCTACCCTTGCAAGTAAAATCTGTGTGAGTGTGTCTCATTTCAAGGTGAACAGATAACTCAGAGCTGAATCCACCCAGCAAAAAGACAGCTGACGGCTGCTGTTTGCGGTCTGTAGGGTAAAGACTGACATACAGGCACGGAAAAAAATGGAGACCACACGTTTTTTTTTAAATAACTTTTTAAGTTATGGATGTGCGTCTGTGAATAATGTGTCTGTGAATAGAAGTGTCCTAGCAGTGCACTTCACACATGCACTTAGTGCTTCCTGTTCCTTCTGAGGGCCACTTGATATCATCCTCTGATTCATCAGAAGCTGGCAGATATTAACGGTCGCCTCTGGCATCAGAGAGTCGCTTCTGCCCTTTACCCGGCTGGTTTCGGGTCGTTCCCAGTGTCTCCTGCTTCTCCTTACTCTTGCATGCTGCTGTACAGCGTGGAAGCAACCTGCTGCTCAGTGTAGCCCTTCTGCCAGCAGAATTACGATTAAACCGGAACTTAAAAAACGCAGATTTGATTAGAAATACAGTGTGGTCTCAGTTTTTCCCCCCACGGCTGTACCTCCTTCACATCGAAGCTGGAGGTCATCATCAGCATTTTGATGCCGCTTTGAGAAGATTCGCACACCGCAGCCTCATGAAAAACCCCCACCTGCGGCTTCTCTAGGTGCAAGAAAAACAAAGGAAATCGACTGAAAGTAACTGGAGGACCTTGGCCGCCATCAACTTGTCAACGCCTTGTTATGTTGCCTCCATGCCGGTTATAACGGTGTTTTTGGAGTGGGACGGGACAGGGTGGGACTGAAAATAACCATCAAGAATTGAGGCGCTCCTCATGATTTTTTTTTTTTTTTTATTTGGGGGGGGGGGCGGGGTTCTGATGAATGCACCACACCCTATCTATCACCAAATTCTGTGATAGATAAGGAAATGGAAAATGACAAAAAAAGAGGAAGAGGGGAATTTTGCCTTGCCGCTTTTTTCAGACCCTGCAAGATATTACATGAAAGGTCATCGTCCAAAATCAGAAGCTGTTCCACACCACAAAGAAAAGATGGAAAAGAGATTAAGATCTTTACAGTGGGGAGAGAAAACATGCGAATCGAAAAAACAAGGCTTTTTTTTTTCCTGCCGCTGCCATCTATGTGTAGATGTGAAAATGTGTAGCGCTACACTGACGTGGTTTCAGCGACAGACCACAGAAACCCGCAATTTTTCAGTAGTCAGCCTCTGTTTTATGTTTTGAGTTCAGAGAAAGATGGTCTTTATCTCAGCTCTGAGTTTTTTTGTACCAAGCTGAATAATTCAGCGGTCAGATTAATAAGATAGGACACATTGGCTGTCACCAGAGCGACCCATGCCAACTCATACCGAATATATTTTCTTATTAGCAGGAGTTAAAAAAAAAAAACCAGCTTCACAGTGGTAGACAGCCGGTGTAATTATTTATATAACTCGTGAGTATGTAAAAGAAACAAACGAAACTGGCCGTTCCAAAATTCCCAGATTGTCATGTCTTACAGACACCGCTGAGTGCCCCCACACTGTCCGCTCAACCTACCAGCATCGCATAATGACAGGACTGGTATCTATCATTCCCAGGACAAATTTATGCCATATTGGCTGCAAAAGGAGGCCCTGACCCACACTAATAACGTATTGTGGTCTAAAACCAGGCGTTTTATTTTTATTGTCCCAGCCCTGTACGCTGGTTCTGTGTAAAGCATAGCCGAGCCTCACTGTAAACCAGCCAATCAGAGCAGAGATTATGATCACATTACGGGGACCACCGAGGAAATTGCCTGTTAATTTCCGGTTGTAAATGAACCTGTAAAACCACTTCTGGATATTTTTGACCAAACGAAGTTCACATGCCTACTATGTAGACACCAGAGAACAATTATTAAACCAGTCTCCCCATCCAGGGTGTCCCCCGTCTTGGTCCCGGCGCGTTCCGGGATGGACACGTCATAAACAGCTGCGGCAGACGTGTGGATGAATGCACAAGATCATAAACCACATACAGTGAAAGAAGTGGACTCCATCAGGACCGCGCGTAATTACCTATCGGACGGACGATCGAGCGAGCGAGCGAGGCGCGGGAAACCAGGATCGGGGAAGCTGGAGTCCAAAAGCAACCTGGTTTAAGGGCAACAAGCAGACATGGAATCACATCGCGTACAACGTCGATGACAGACTTGGAGAAACAGCCTTGAACGTGGACTAATATACACAGGACTATAAGCACTAAATGCAAAACAGTAGGTAAACGGAAAGATTCCACACGGGGTTAACGGGGTAGGCGTGGTCCACATGTGCGCTGAACGATCGATCTTGACACCGTGACACTCAATGATCTCTATTGAACTGTGTATTTGGTGAGTCCGCCAGTTATTAAGTTAATACTTCAGATTATAATACTTATTATATTATACTTATTATAACACTACCAGCACTGATTTAAATATGCTAGAAAAACGAATATGTACTTGGTATATTATATGTTTCTTTAGAGATGAAATGGTAAAATCAAAGTGGGGACCATTGCATGAATAACAATTCAGCAGTTTGGAACAATATTTCACCCATGTTTTGACGTTTTATTTTCCCAAATGCTATTTGAAACCTTAAAGTAAATACTGTAGTTTTATTTAATATTCTCTGTATGTATGTGAAATCACTTGTGTATATTATGTGCGGACACAAAAATGGGCACGTTTTGTCTTTTTCCCACGGTGATTTAGACATTCTAAAGTAACATTTGATGCTCTATGTGGCCTAAATGTCCTCTCATGCCATAGTGTTTGGACCCAGATAATCGCCGGCTGCAACTATATTATATTTTGTCTTTTTTTTGCCAGAACTGCTTTTGTCGTATTTCCCCTACCTATGGCCTTTATTCTCTATTACGTCAAGTTTCTTCGCTGCCCCTGAAACCCCAAAAAGGGGAACCCCAAACCCTAACCCCAAAAAACAACCTGTCCCGTCGCCGCTCAACATTCAGCTTCTCCAGGGATTGCTGTGAACTTCTTCAACTTTAGCCAGAAGAACTAAGCCAGTTTGGCCCGTAAACCGGTTCCTAAATTCTGCTAACAAGATTAAATAACTACACTGTAATATGAATGTATCGTGTTATGGTGTGATGGAAGGACACCTGAGGCAGAGGGGAAGGTCTTGCATGTCCTCGCTGAAGCCTTTATTTAAAGCTGGAAACAACAAACACTAATACAAGGAAATGTCCCCCTGCACACACACACACACACACACACACACACACACACATACACATACACACACACACACACACATACACACACAAACACATACACACACACACACATACACACACACAAACACATACACACAAACACACACACACATAAACACATACACACACACACACAAACACATACACACACACACACAAACAGGCACACATACACACACATACATACACATGCACACACACACACACAAGTACACACACAAACACAGGTACACATACACATGCGCACACACACACGTAGACACAAATGTGCACGCATATGCATGTGCAATCATACGGGGAAATTGAAGCTCTGTGAGTTTCATCTCATATCTAATCTCTGACCACAGAGCTCTAGACTATCCGGGGCTCTGGGCTGGGTGACGCCAGCTGTGCATTTTTAAATTTGTCCCACTTTCCACTGATCACGGTCTCGCCACATAGTCCTGTGCAGGTGTAACTTTTATTGAAACAATATTTCTATGTATTTTTATTTACTGCAGTTCTCTCACCAAGCACACACTGATGGCACTATGTGAATTTGTGTAAATACCATAATTTTGTATTACGTTCACTTTCAATGGAGGGATAACTTAAATATTGTTCTTTATTCCTTAAGCCATACCAATTTGTCATGATTCATGAAAAAAGCAGAGGAATAATTTCTAGTGATACTTTCTTTTCCTTTGGAAAATACATACACAAGCCAATAAAATGAGAATTCAACAAAGTAACCGTTCCAGCAATTTAATAGGGCATTATAATTTATACAGTTTACATGTAATTGTCAAATTTCAAGTATAAACAATTCCAAACTCTTCAGGTTTTTTATTAATTAAGAATTAAGTTGTCAGAATGGTAGCACTCGAGTGTAAACCAAGGTTCGTGAGGAGTGTAACATTTTGCACCATCACAATTCTGGTGAATGCACAGTTTCACCATGCTGGTGCGACTCGATATCTCTTGAGAAGAAGCGGAGCCATTTTATGATAACAGAACAGGAAACTATCGGAGTTGTGGCGAAACCACACCTGTCACAGGACGTCTGATTGTAAGCTTAGATGGGGTTAGACGATTTCCAGAAATATTGGTCAAGAAAACTTTAGGGAAACGAACAGACCGGTAGGCTCCCTGGAAAAATACGCTTTCTCGGGTTATAGCTTTGCCATTTCTACGCAGAAATGCTAATCTACGATTAGCGGTTAAGGAGCATCAGAGGAAGAGTCGTGCATCTCCGCGGACCGTAGCGTGAGACCGCACCTGTGGCAGGCGGACGGCACTCCGAATAAGGTGCTGGTCTATGGCAGGGCGTAGACACGTTAAGGGCCAATCAGAGACGCCACTCACCTAACTGCATGCTTTTGCGGGACTGTGAGAGGAAACCGGAGCGCCTCAGGGAAATGGCATGCGGCCATGCGGCCACGCAAACTGGGCTGATGTCCTCTCAGCCTACAAACCCCTCAGTGGTTATTTTAAACTATATCCGGCAACTCAAAGTCTGACCCCCAAGCCCAGAGACCTGACCCCACAGCCACCTGTTTCCTCTGAAACTTCCTCTGACTCTCGCAGTCGTTCTTCATCCCGCTCTCCATGCCGGAGCCTCGCACCTGCAGCCTCCATTTCATCCGTCACTTTGATACAAACCCCACGCAGCTGCTGCCGATTCCTGTTCCACAGCAAACCGCAGTCCTTAACTGGCGTTTTTTTTTTCTTGCGAGAGCATGAGGTTGTAATGATGGAGTCTATACCTACTTTGACACCTTTGCCAGGCATAACGGGCAAAAGAGCAGCAGGCATTTGATGTCAAAACGATGTGTGCCCACAGTTGGGGGGCAATTTTAAATGATTGTCTGTGATGTCGATTCTGTCTCTTTTTTTTATAAATAATAAATAATAAAAGATGGAAGCCAACCACTGCAATTGAGGGTGCAGAAGAGCTGTTGCTGATTTTGCACCTTTATATAACTGGTGTATTAGGGCACTACACTTGATATAACTGGTGTATTAGGGCACTACACTTTATATAACTGGTGTATTAGGGCACTACACCTTATATAACTGGTGTATTAGGGCACTACACTTTATATAACTGGTGTATTAGGGCACTACACCTTATATAACTGGTGTAT
>JABFDZ020000097.1:6038683-6049303 GCA_019775955.2 Pollimyrus isidori | reverse complement strand
GCAAACTGAGCCGAACTGAACCGTACCGTGCCGTGCCGAACTGAGTCGTACCACGCAGTGGAAAAGCGCCATAAGTCAGGTTTGCCTCTTTTTTTTTTTTAAGAAAGATTAGAATCGGGTATAAAATACTTGGGGCTTCATTGGGCGAGAGGCTAAAGTAGAGGCGTCTGTCCGGCTTGCCTTCTATTCCTTATGAAAGATAGTCCATGTTACCTTGTCAAAAAACTATTTATTTTGTTATTCGCAAGCATGAAAACAATAAGACAAAGGCACAGCACATAGAATTACAAGAGTAACCTGATGTAAGCGGTCAACAGAAATTGTGACTCCCTATTTACTCCGTCCCTAACTACAATTTCCTCAGGGAAATCACAATCTACTGTGCCTAACGCCACGAGATGCACACACCTTCACCGTGAAACAGTGAAAGCAAATGCAACACACATGTGACCCCAACGGGGCTATAGCCCTGAGCGACTGGAACTAAAGACGTCCACGGTTGCATGCGACTTTCAGTTTTAAGCTCCAAACATGTTGCGGTGCCTATGCACGTAAATGTGTTCCGTCATACACGATTTGAACGAAGAATTGATCTGTTTATAATTTTAGTTGTAATTATTGAGCCGTAAGTCTTATTCGATAAAATCAGCAGCTTTACAAATTTACGCATCTCATTTATGTGTGATATCGCTCTCTTCCCATACCACTCATTGGCCACAGGCTTATAAACTGAAGCGACACAGTTGGCAAGCGTGAAAACAGACATAAAGTGAGACGGTGCCCTTATTAGTCGTCGAAGCTGAACTGTTGATGGAGACTGGGGGCTGTTAGCAGGCGCTGGCGAGACTGGGGAGAGCAGCTGACTGGGCGCCAGTGGTGTGGGTTCCCCCAGGTGTCACCAGCCCTTAGTGTTGCGTGTCTTTGTGGGGGTCTGCTGCCGACCATTGGACTGTTTCCCCTGCTTGGTTGCTCCAGGTCCTCTGTGGGGGGGGGGGGTATGCTAGCACTCCTTGAGGCTGGCACTTGATGAGCCCACTCTGGCAGGGGAGCGGTCAGAGCCCCCCAGAAGCTCCTGCTCTCCTTGGTTGCTAACATCTTCTCTGGAGGGGGCCTGGTGGGCTAGCTGGGAAAACTGGTGGGAGAATTGACCAGGTCTAGAGCGACTGGCTCCTGTGGACTGGGCTGCACTGTGGTGGGCAGTGAGACTGTAGTTCCTCTTAGGGCCAGGGTGTCGCTCCTGAGATCAATGATGCAGTCATTATGAATAGGGGCAAACCAGAACTAACGGGACACAAGGACTACCCCCCCCCCCCCTGGATCCGGGGATGACGATGGCCCTGATGGGGATGGTCTCCCCTGTCTTGGAGAGCACCCGGGTGGCACGCAGCGCCAGTCAACACCAAAAATGTACCGGTCAGTAAAAAGGAAAACAATGGTTCACTTATCTGGAGATGGTTCGGATTTAAAACTTCCGACGAGCGGCAAAAACAGCCCATCTGCAGGGGATGTTATAAATCAGTTGTATCGAAATGTAGAAGCACGTCAAATCTCTTCCACCACTTACAGCTTTGCCATAAAGCGAAGTACGATGAGTAAATACTTACAACTTCGGCCACGAAGACCACGCAGCCGCACCCCGAAACATCTGCCCCGAAACGAAGGTCTCCGGAAGCATCTTTTACCCGAAGTGTCGCGATATTACTAACGCGATAACGTGTCACATTGCTAAAGACGTGGCTCCTATAGCAACGGTGGAAAAAGAGGGTTTTAAAATGCTGCTAAAAACCATTGACCCAAGATACCCAATCGCAGGTACTTTGCATCAGAAACTCTGCCGCAAATGTACAGTGATGTCGGAGGGAAGCTTTCTGAGCGGCTCGCAAAAGTGGCTCATCTCGCACTAACCGCCGAGTTATGGTCTTGCAGGACATGCCAGCCATACATGAGTCAATTTTATTGAAGATTGGGAAATGAAAACTGTGTGTCTTCAAACCAGCTATTTCCCCCAAGACCACACAGGGGAGAATATAGCTGAAGCTCTGCATGATGCGCAATCAAACCTTTTAAGCTGTTTGCTATGGTTCTATTTACTTTGTTATTTGCACAGCAGCACAGTAGAGCTGTGTATAGTGTGAAGCAGGAAAAAACCCTGCACTGTATTTATTTATCAAACATTTTTTTTATAATTTGAAATGTCGTGCAGCTTATAGTTTTAAGCAGGAGAAATACCTGTACCGTATTTTATTTATCAAAGATTTTTTTATAATTTGAAATGTCATGCAGCTTATAGTTTTAAGCAGGAGAAACAACCTGTACTGTTTTTTATTTATCAAAGATTTTGTGCAGCTGTGTATTTGTAAACAGGGAGGGAAACCCCTGTGTTTGAATTATATTTTTCTCAAAAACTGTTTAACAAAGGTTTAATAAAGGCTTTGACTCTCAAGTAATCATTTATGGAAAAATACCGGATATATATCATATACCGTCATTCCTCCTAAAAATACTGAGATATGAATTTTTGCCCATATCGTCCAGCCCAGCGGTGGGGGCCCCCTTGTCCGAGGGAAAAGTCTTGCCTTGATGATGGAAACGCAATTGGTCAAGGTGGACTCCACCAATGGCGCAGGGCAGGAAGGAGGTTGTCTACTCATCCGACATGGTGGTCCTGGCACAGTTGCCTGTCTGAGGGGTCAGCATCTCTCTCACGATGCCATGCCCCCCCCCATCTCCTGGTAACTTACAGGCTTCTGGGCAGAACCATGCCCTTCCCCATGTCCTTCCCCCTTCTGAGCCAGAGCACCGACGCTGGTAGCCAGCAGCCCCAGTCGCTCTCCTCTGTGGCACCACCTGAGGCAGAACAGGTGCTGGATGTTCACCTCCCTTACGCCGCTCCTGGCTGAGCTGCTCTCACTGTGGTGTTTTTGGGAGCTTGCTAGCTGTTGAGGCAGACTTCGGTCGCCACTCACCCGTGGGCCCAACAGACTGTTCCAGTTTGCGTCTTGTAATCCCTCGTATCCCTCATGTCTTGTACTCTCACTCTCCAGGCCCCCAATCGAGGCTCTCAGTCAATTCCAGGGGCATCGCACGCTGCTCCCCGGCTTTCTCCGACCGGTTTATGTGTCTCATGGAGAGCAAGATAAGGTGGACAAAGAGAAACATTCCATCGTACCTCTACTTGTCCACATCACGACATAGCCCATGCATCAGAGGAAGAGGAAGGGGGGGGAGTTGGAGGAAGAGGGCAGTCCCCAGGTTTGGTGGGTCTGATAGCTGCCATACTCAGTGTGTACTTGTTGCTGTAGCAGATCGGCTTCTTCCGATGCTACTCTGAAGATTCAGCTTAGATCCAACTACTAGAAGTACGAGGCTGGACTCAAGATCGGGCTGTCTCTGATGAGTTTGCACACAGCTTTCGTGAGGAACATGCAGACTTGGGTGCAACTGCTGACTCTGATGTGATGTGGGAGACCATCCATGGTAAGACCATGAAGGTTGGCGAGGGCTCTGTTGGTGCTGCCAGTGTTCCCAGAAGGAAGTGTTTCATCTCAATTGTCAGCAGGCAGTTCTTCATTGTCATGTGTACAAATACGAGTACCATGTACAATGAAATGCTCCTGCATGTGCTCCAGCAGACAGTGAACATAGACAACAAGATGGCTAGACAACAAGACAATGAGTAAATAAATAAGACAAGAATCCTAAGAATAAATAGAGACAGTGGCAAAAGTATACGTGTGGATAACAGTGGCGGTGACGCAAGGTTACTGATTGTTCACGAGTCTGATTGCAGTTGGGTAGAATCTGTTCCTGAACCTGGAGGTCCGAATGGCGTTTGGAAAGCGACTGTGCAGGGTGCCTGGGTTCCCGCCTGATACAGGTCATTTCCCTGAGACAGCGTGTAGTGTGGATGTCATGTATCGCAGCGAGCCATGTGACCGTGATCTCGCAAGTCAACCCTCAATATCATCGAGCGTAGTTGCAGCGCACGACTTGATGGCAACTCCAGTCTGTACCAGGAACTGAGGCGGATGGCTGAGGACTCTGAGGGCAGAGAAGGAGGTTTGTTAGACGAATGTGTGGGTAAGTGACACGCCATCTGTGGTCTAATGACCCACGTCCTGCTTACAGAGGAATCTAAGCATTACGCACCATCTGAATCTGTTCCTCAGAGACTTACAGTCAGGGCGGGTGATGGAATGGCGGGTGATGGAATGGCCCTTACGGATGGCCCTGCAGTTGTGACCTGCTGGACTAGCTACTTTGAGCAGTCGTTTAAAGCTGACCCTCCAGCCACAATGTTGGGCATCTCTGGGTCCAGGGTTTTCAAAGCTCCAAACCACCCAATCTCACCGAAATTGCACAGGTGGTGAATCAGATAAGATCGGGGAAGGCTGCAGGCTGGTGGTAAGGCTGTCTGTCCTCCTGGCGTTGCAGGCAAGTTTTGCTTCCATTCGGGAATCAAGCGTCATCCCAACTGACTGGAAAACGTAGCCCCTAGCTGGAAAGGGAAGGGTGATCACCTGGATTGTGACAACTATGGGGGGATAACACTGCTTTCGGTGCCAAGTAAGATATTTGTCAGGGTAATCCTTAACAGGATCTATGATCACTAGCTTGACTGTCAGAGACCGGTGTAGTCCTAAGAAGTCTTTGTTATCATTGAATGCAAGCGGGAATAGTTCTTTGCAGCCTTTGCTGATTTTCACAAAGCACTCAACTGGCACTGTAAGTGCTGTGCAGAGTGGAGGGAGAACCTCTGCATTCTTCCCAGTTGATTCTGGGGTTCATCAGGGGTGTGTTCTTGCTCCTACTCTGTTCAATGCTGGTCTCTTCGGGGAATCCTTGGGTACTGTTGATTTGACTTTGTGTCGAATGAGCAGTTGCTAGATGAGTCCCGAATGAGGCACATTATCTGCATCATGAGGGAGTGTCAGTTACGGCACCACGGCCACGTGACACGTTTACCTGAGGGTGATCCGGCTCACAGGATCCTCACTGCTGTGGACCTAAGCGGAGGGACCAGGCTGAGGGGACGCCCATGTAAGGCCTGGCCCTAGCAGATGGATGGCCATTTCCGGAGGGTGGCACTGGACCGTGAATCTGCCTGGGGGGTTGCCGGCCAGGATCCTAAGGAGTTTTGCCGTGTGGTGGCTGCATCAGCGCTTGCTCCCCAACCTGAACTGAAAGACTATACTCTAAAACAGAGGTGTCAAAGTCAAGGCCTGCGGGCCTGATCCGGCCCGCGAATTAATTATCTATGGCCCCCGGGATGATATTTGATTAGTATTAGAACCGGCCCGCAGGCCACAGCCGCCTTCTGCTGTTTTGCACGCACCAATACTACATTCCCCACAATGCAACGGTAGCCCGCGAACTCACTCTTCTTTGAACGAAGTTTGGGTGTGTCCGAAATCGCGCACTTGAGTTAGACTTCCTTCTGTAGTGCACACTACCATGGGTAAGTGCTGTCCTAAATGGAACACTAACGTTTTGCACTTACCGGAAGTGACGGACTAGCATTTGATCGCGATCCTGGAGGTTCAATAAACATAGAACATTTATAACATGTATAACCTATCTACGACCGCCTAACCAGCTACAAAAAACTGCTAACATTTACGTGCGCGAACAAGTCGATATAATCGCAAACTCAAATTATAACTGTCATCAGGGAGTGATGCCAAGGAATGTGAAAGAAGACAGAAGCAAACTGTAAAGTCACTGCTAGGTTGGGGGAAAATATGATTTCAGAGGAACTACAGCTAATGATTGACCACCATTCTGGTAGGTTTTCTACAAGAATATACAGTGGGTTTTATTTCCATTTATGATTTCAATTTGACTCTAAAAATGTTAAACTATCATGTTGTGCCCCTACTAAATGCATTATCATTAAAATCAAATTTCAGATTTTTGGGTCTGTTTTTCAGACCCAAATCTTCAGGGTGTTTAGATGAACTGACTGGATATTCTTCTCTTAACTGGAGTCTTGGGAACAAAAATAGTCGTACTATTAATTAATGAATTGATTGAAATATTACTAAAGTAATGAGTAACTAGGTAGGTTTATACGATGTAATAGAAATCTACATTTTCAGAGAAACTGAAATTCTAAATATTTCACATTTGATGTTACCATTTGAAAAATGGGATCCAGTATGTCCCAGACGGAGTTGCCGATATTCAGAAGTTAAATATTTTGGTGTAGAGGTGATTCGGTCAGGCCCCGGCTCATTTAAACTTTAAATATTATCATTTAAATTACCATTTAAACTGCCCCCATTTTATCTAAATCAGTAGGCTGTATCATGTTCAATTTCTCATATTTGTGACATAAATTTCATGAAAATCCGCCCCGGATAGTTGGGTCGCGGTCAGTTCTGTAGAGAGAACTGCATGCACAGCGAATTTGTTTACTATCAGTTCCTGACCAGACGAGTGAGTCGGACTCGCAGGTTCATGGCGGCGACAGCCAGCAGCAGCCCCTGAGCTATGCACCTTTCTGTACCCACATTTCCACAGTCAGTAGGTGGTACATAGTGATAAATGACAGTTGATAGGGCGCGTGCCTCTCTAACAATGATTCACATTCACAGCTCTCTGTGCGTAAAAAGGATGAGACTGTGTGTGACCGGTGTACAGTGTGGCACCCGAAACACTCACGTTGCTCCCATAGCGCCGGCTGTTGTTTCATTGTGCTCCGTCCTTCCCGACTGCCCAAACTGCCCTTGCTTATGGAAGTCATTATTCATTGACGTAGAATGGACGATACTCGTACAATACTAGTGGAATACTCTACCTTAAGCCAACTACCGGAACTACGTGTGTGCACATCAGATCAGTCCTCGCTGCATAAACCTAACATAACAATCCTCTTGGTACAGTAAGGACACGTCCCTGACATCCATAGCCAAATCTACACCCTTGGATAGTTAGATATTCACCATATAGGTATTATCTTGTTCTATTATCACACTCGGAAAGAACGTCAGGGTCTGCGGGTAGTTTACCAGTGTTGTGTAAATGTTACCTGCGGGTGTTAATGTCTGTGCTTTACATTTGTCCTGTTAAGTCATTTTACATAGAAGTTTGTCTTCTCTGAACTTCAGGGTTCGCATACCTTTACAATTATGAGAATCTGTCTGTTAATGAGGCCTCATTATCGGGGTTCCTAAATTAGTCATTCCTCGACTGTGATGTGTTCCTCATACAAGCCATAATCATGAATAAAAAGTAGGATTAACTAAAACACAAGCTTAATATTTTAATTCACAGCTTAGGTTGGAATAAGTACATGGGCCCTTACTGAGTAACTGGTTGACTGTCCTACAAAGACCCTAACCCTAACCCTAACCCTAACCAAACATTTGCAGTACCCGCTGATCAGGCCATACAGAAAATAGCTGGTTTGTATTAGGCCATGCAGCAGTATTTCAATATGGCCCCTAACTTCTCCTGTTCAGAATCTCCTCTGTTTGAGCCACCTTACTGCTTTGTATAGGGTCATTATTCCGGTCGAAGCTTGTGTGGCGCCCCCTGTCTGAGACAACGTGATATCTCCAGCAAGATATCTGCATGTCTAGTAGACATCTCATCTTGGATGACTGCTCACCACCTGAAACTCAACCCCAGTAAAGCAGAACGGCTTTACATCCCGGCTGACTCATCCCCCCTCCTGGACCTTGCGATTACCCTTCACAACTCCCTTATCTGTCCTTCAGGTACCGCTCGCAACCTTGGGGTTACCATGGACAATCGTCTGTTCTTTTCCTCATATATCGTCAACCATTCCCGCTCTTCTCGTTTTCTCCTGCTTAATATCAGAATCATACGTACATTCCTTTCCACACAGGCTACCCAGATACTTGGCCATTCCCTCGTCATCTCCCGCCTTGACAACTGCAACTCGCTCCTAGCGGGTCTACCACTGAGTGCCATTCAGAATTCAGAATGCAGCTGCTCGACTTGTATTCAACCTTCCCAAGTTCTTCCACACCGCTCCTTTGCTGCGCTCCCTACACTGGCTTCCTATGGCTGCCCGCATCAGATTCAAAACACTGATGCTCGCATACAAAGCCAAAAATGATCTGGCACCATCCTATCTAAAAGACCTCATCACGCCCCGCACTGCTCCGCGATCTCTCCGATCCTCCAGCACTGCTCGACTGGTCCCACCTCCCCTCAAGACTCAACGAAAACACACCTCTCGGCTCTTCTCTGCTCTGGCACCAAGTTGGTGGAATGAACTTCCCCTAGATGTCCGAACAGCTGAGTCACTGAACGTATTCAAACGACGACTTAAAACACATCTTTTCCAGAAATACCTGAATTAGCACTTCTGGTTTTATACTTCGAGCTCTTTCCCTTAAAAAAAAAAAAAAAAGCACTTTCCCAAGAGTTTCATTGGTATTCATGGACTTAGTTTATCAAGCTAGTATCCGGAAAATTCATTGTAGTATCTTAAAGCACTTACGTAAGTCGCTCTGGCTAAGGGCGTCTGCCAAATGCTGTAAATGTAAATGTAAATATTGACTTGCTAAGTCAGAGCCCTGACCGGGCATTCAGTTGCAGGCAAGGGGTCGCGATGTACATTTCATCATCAGGAGTTGGCCGCGGATGACTGTGATCAGTGCGTGTGGTGTGTAGCCCGGATCTTTAAGTCTAGGAGACACCTTGTGCATCCGTGAACATCGACTGCAGATGTGCAGGAGAATTGATGGGGTATTTCCAGTGGGTGGCAGTGTGGACTTTCAGGTCGGCGGCCAACGACCAAAGTATGGAGGGAAAACGGTTACAGCAGTTGTGGTGAGCAGCTACATGCGGAGAGTCGGAGGTACAAAGCATCATTCATTCTTATACAGACCATTGTAATGCATTATATGAAGGTATCTATGGCACAATATTTAAATAACAGCCTCACTGGACCTTATGAAGTATTACAATCAACACTATAATGTCTTATGACTGCCAACTGAAGATGCCGTAATGCTTTATTAATTCTTATACCGAGCATTATAATGCATTATGAAGGTATGTAAGTAAAGTGTCACCGAAGTCTTTTTAATCAGGGCATGCTTCGCTCCTGCCGATCCCTGTTGTGAGTAGTTGTCTTTGTTGATAATCCTGTAGGATCTACCGGGCAGCTGAGGTCATCTCATGCTACAACGTCACCTTAGATTAGAATCGTTTACCCCTTTTCATACACACTTATCAAGCAAAAGACCAGGGATGTTTAAACAATACATACAAAATAAAAATGGAAAAGTACAACTGTCTGTGAAGGTCTCATCCCGTTTGGTAAGTAGTTCACATGGGCATCCATATAAACCCCAAATGCTTTGTAAATTGTCCTCACGTATGCTCTTCTAACAGTTAAAGTAGGACACAAAAGACTGCGGCTCTGGATCTAGGCTGAGGTTTGTCTGTGGCATTTTGACGTCACTGCAGTGATCTTTTGCCTGTGAACAGGTACTGGAATGTCCATCGCGAGGAGAAAGAGGGGAATCGCACACTCTGGGCTCTTCTTTGTGTCAGAACCTACAGATCTACAGCAAGAGGAACGCACACGTGGGTAAAAACTCATGTAAGCAATATCAAGGAAGATGGAGCGGTCTGTATTTCTGAGCCGCACTGGGATCAACAGTGGTCTTCATTTTACAGAAAAGTCGTAATCTGCTCTTAAGAAAATACTAGCTGACTGAATTACTGTCGACAGAAACAGAAAATAAAACAAGTAGAGCATGCATCCTGTATCATTTGGCAAAATGGCAGAGCAGAGCAATAAACAAGTCTGTACACCACAGGCAGCAATCTGTGGCTTTAAACCTGCAAAAAAAACCAAAAGTAAACAAAGGAAACAGACTGATAGCAGGGATGTTGCCTGCAAATAGATCCTTGCATTAAAAGCATGCAGAGCATAGCCCTTTGTTGAACGCTGTGATATCTGTGTTATTTTCTCTTTTGCCTTTTAATTTATGGACTAGTTTGAATAGTTCTGTTAATTTGGCAGCTTGCTAGGGATTATATATGTTTTGGGATTCGGTACTATTATAAAACACAGATTAACCAGACCAGTTCATGCATGTTGATGGATCTTAGAAGCAGAGAGATTCCAGCCAGTGTTAGAAGTGAGGAGATCCTGGCCTTCTCAGGAAGTTTAGTTTTTTGTTCGTTTTCAGCGTGGTTTTATTAGGTTATATTTTAAAGGTATATTTGTATTTCCTTCATATATATTTTAGATTCAGTTTAAGTTCTAGTATTTTTATTTCTTGCTTGTAGATTTTATGTGTCTGATTATTAGATAACCCTACATGAATTCACAGCCCACATTATGCACTAATATCTTCAAAATGGGCAAATGATGTTCACGCAGTTACTAATGGTTAGAAGTAACATTTTGAGAGGTCAGTAAAAAGCAACCTATTCAGTTATAAAACAATATACTGTATAAATTTATCCAACCCCTCCTGGAGCCGACACCTTACCATGTTGGAGGGGTTTGCGTGTTCCAATGATCACCGGGACCCCCCCTGGAGCCAGGCCTGGGGGTGGGGTCGATGGCGAGCGCCTGGTGGCTCGGCCTCTCATGGGGCCTGGTCTGGCACAGCCCAAACAAGGCAC